>ML786451.1:148144-165002 GCA_009831015.1 Picea engelmannii | reverse complement strand
CCCCCCCCTAATATTAGTGAATAATCCAACAATTGGTATCAGAGCAGATTCAAAAATAGCCTAACCACTGGAAGGTAGATCATGTACTGCACTAAGAATGGAACACCACTATTTGATGGTCAGAACTATGCCTTCTGGATCAGAAGAATGAAAACATTTGTGCAAGAACATGGATTTGATGTCTGGAAAGCAATAGTAGACGGATATAAGGCACCTGCCACTCCCCCAACACATAAATATGGAAAGAATCTTAGTGAAAAAAATTCAAAGGATACAAATTTTATGAATGGCCTGGTTGATTCAGTATATGTCAAGGTTATGCATTGTGATTTTGCAAAGGATATTTGGGACAAACTTCAAAATGTTTATGAAGGAGATACCAAAGTCATAGGGGCCAAGCTTCAAACTTATAGAGGTCAATTTGAAAATTTGAAAATGAAGGAAGATGAAGATATCACAACTTATTTTCTATGATTTGATGAAATAGTGAATGTTATTAAAGGCTTGGGAGAAGAAATTAAAGATCCAGTAATTGTTTAAAAGGTACTAAGGTCTCTTCCAATGAGATTTGACCCCTAAGATTTCATCCCTAGAAGATAGAACATGGACGAGCTACATGTAATACTTGTAGCTTATTAAATGAGAACAAAATAGGATAATCCATCCAATAAGGAAGCAACTTTTAGAAAATCCAAGAAGACAAGAAAGAATAAGAAAAATTCAAAGTCAAATTTTAGTTGCACTGATGATTCGGATGAAGATGAAGAAATCACCAACTTTGTAAGGAATTTGAAGAGAGCAATTGTCAAGTACAAAGGTAAGCTTCCTTTAATATGCTTTAATTATGGTAAAATTGTTCATTTCGTTGTTAAATGTCCTTATGCTAAGAATTCAGAAAGTGATGAAGAAGAAGTTTCCAAGAAAGAAAAGAAATACCAAAAGGGAAACAAAAAAGGAAATAAAAGGAAAGTCTTCAAGAAAAGCATCTAGTCAAGAGAATATATTTCCTCATCTGATGAGGATGATGATAGTGACAGTGACTCAGAAAGAGTGTTATTTATGGCATTGGAAACTCAACAAAATGATGAAGAAGATTATGAAGAACAAGGTGAAGTAGATCTTGAAGCAAAACTAATCAACACCTTAAGTGAGCTAAAAAGAGAAAGGAAGAAAAATAAGTCACTCAAGGAAGAATTGATCAAGATAAAAGAGGGTTCTCAAAATCTCAACTCTAAATAAGTCCAACAGATGATTACAAATCTAAAGGTCCCAGTAGAAGAAGCCAAAAGGATTCAAGAAATACTCAAAAACTAGTTGGAAGAAAAGGAGAAAATTAAGCAGATCTTGGAAGCAGAAATAGTCTCACTAAGGAACTTCAGAAGAAAGAAATGCAACAAAACAACACCAAAATATTGGATGAAATCATCAGCATTCAAAGGCCATACTATGACAAGCCTGGACTAGGATACAAACAAGTGCATACTAAGAAGGGTTTGAGCTCCATGACGATAGAAAAGGAAGTAGAACAAAAGAGTTATGCAAAATTCATCAGAGGTCTCATCAAGAAGGAAGAAGGCAAGTCTTCAAAGGAGAACATTCAGGAAATGGAAGAATATTACAGAAGATTTGGACCACCTAGAAGATCCAGAACACAGAATCAGCAACCAACAATGGAGAGAACTGAAGAAGAATGTTACAGAAGAGATGAACCACCTAGAATATCCCCCACACTCGGGTACCAAACCATTTTTCTTGGTTTATGTTATTCCTGTAACAATTTTGGGCACAATGCTATAAACCATAGAGCCTATCCTAAGAAGAGAATCAACTATGAAGGCTACTCTAATTATCTCATAAAGCCTCATGGAGTGTAGACCATAAACTATAATAGTTTCCGCTCATTAAATAATGAAGTAGAATGCTACAAATGAAACAATTTTGGATACATGGCCAAAGATTGCATATTGATTGTTCCTCCAAATGAACCAAAGAAGGATATCAAAAGTCATGTAAAAGAACCATCAAGGATATGGAAACAGAAGCAAGATAAACTGAACATTGAAGAATGTTCAATTGCTCTACAATCCCAAAGCAAAAAAAGTGATTGGTACGTTGACAATGGTTGTTCAAAGCACGTGATAGGTGACAAGGACAAGTTTGTAACTCTAAATAAAGAAAGAGATGGATCAGTTTTGTTCAGGAATGATAAATTAGCCACAATTATAGGAAAAGGAACATTCAAGCTTGGAAGTAAAGATGCCATGGTAGAAAATGTCCTACTTGTCAAAAATATGAAGCATAATCTACTAAGTGTGTGTCAAATGTGTGACCAGGGAGACACACTTTTATTCAACTCAAATAAATGTGAGATAAGGAAAGAAGGATCAAGCAAGTTGGTGGTGACATCAATAAGGACTCTAAACAACATATACATCTTAAATAAGATCAGAAAAGAAAGATGTTTCTTGGGAAAAGAAAATGAAAGTTAGCTTTGGCACAAAAGAATGGGTCATATGAACTTTAACAATATTGTCAAAATCAACAGAAAGGAAGCGATAAGAGAAATGTATGAAATTTCAAATCTAGCCAATACTATGTCCAAGCACTGTCTACCAGGAAAGAAAACAAGAACTGATTTCAGAACAAAGGAATACTCTACAACAAAACCATTGGAGATTGTACACATCGATCTATGTGGGCTGATGAGAACAAAAGGGCCAAATGAAGAACAATACTTCATGCTACTTATTGATGATTAGACAAGAATGACCAGAGTTTTTTTTCTCAAGAAAAAGTCAGAGGCATTTGAATGTTTCAGGATATTCAAAGAGATGGTTGAAAATGAGACTAATTTGAAAATCAAGTGATTAAGATCATAAAATGTAGGTGAGTTCACATCAAAATAATTCCTGGACTTTTGTGAATAACATGGAATAAAAAGGCATTTTTTAGAAGCTAGAACACTTGAACAAAATGGAGTCGTTGAAAGGAAGAACAAAATTGTATAGAAAACTGCCAGAACCATGTTGAAAGATTCCAAGTTGGGTGATATATTTTGGGTACAAGTAGTACATACAAAAATTCATATCTTGAATAGAGGAATGCTTAGAAGTAAGAATGACAAGACTCCATATGAACTATGGAAGGGAATACTGGCTAACATCAAGCACTTTAGAGTGTTTGGAAGCAAATGTTACATAAAAAGAGAAGATAACAAGATTGGAAAATTTGACTCTCAAGTTGGTAAAGGCATATTGGTTGGATACTCAAGCGAAAGAAAGACATACTAGTTGGATACTCAAGTGAAATCAAGGCATACAAATGCTACAACCTAAGACTCGATAAAATAGTGGAAACTGTTAATGTAAATATTGATGAAACAGATGTATTGAAGACTAGAGACAAAAGAAGAAATTCAAAAAGGTGGGAAGCAGAAGAAGAACTGAAGGAAGAAGAAGTAGAGGAAGAACTAGAAGAGAAGCAACCAAAGGAAGAGCAAGAAGAAACAAAAGAAAATCAACAAGATTTCTAGACACCTACTAAAACACCTAACCGTTGGGTTCACAAGAATCATCCACTAGAACAAATTATTGGAGATAAAAATGCAGGAACAGAAACCAAAGGAATTAGATGGGCATGTACACCAAAATAAATACTTCTAACACTCTTATCCATAGTTGAACCAAGTAGCTTTGAGGAAGCCAACAATGATGAACATTAGATCAAGGCCATCGAAGAAGAATTGAATCAAATACAGAAGAATGAGACATGGGAACTGGTTCCAAAAAGTAAGGACAAAAATGTGATAGGTACAAAATGGGTGTTCAGAAATAAACTAAACAAAGATGGGCAGGTAACCAGAGACAAGGAAAGGCTAGTATGCAAAGTATATTCTCAAGTTGAAGGAGTAGATTTTGAAGAAACATTTACTCATGTTGCCAAAATGGAAGCAATCATAATGATCTTGGCCTATTCATGTTCCAAAAGGATCAGAGTATATCAGATGGATGTAAAATCAGCGTTTCTAAATGGAGAATTAGAAGAATAGGTCTACATAGAACAACCAAAACTATTCCTACTATTAGAAAAGGAAGATTAAGTTTGCAGATTGAAGAAATCTATGTATGGACTCAAGCAAGCCCCTAGAGATTGGTATTCAAGAATGGACAAGTACTTGTAGCAACAAGGATTCAGAAAGGGCAATGCAGATAACAATGTCTACATAAAAGTGGATCAAGACAACATACTTATCATTGAAGTATATGTGGATGACATCATCTTTGGAAGTGATGATGACAGGTTGAGTAAGAAGTTTTCTAAAGATATGTAGAGCGAGTTTGAAATGTCCTTACTTGATGAGTTGACTTTATTTTTGGGACTCCATATATCTTAGCAAGATGGAGGTATTTTCATTTCCCAAACCATGTACATTAAAGAAATGTTGAATAAGTTCAGAATGGAAGATTGCAAACCTGTAAGTACTCCTATGGTGACCAGTTGGAAGTTGATAAAAGATGATGAATCTAAGGAAGAAGATCAGAGACTCTATAGATCAATGATTGGTATCCTAATCTATGTGACAGCCTCAAGACCAAATGTGATGCAAGCAATTGGACATGTTGCAATATTTCAAGCAACATCGAAGGAAACTCATGTTATGGTAGTAAAGATAATCTTTAGATATCTCAAAGGAACAACAGAATTTGGATTGTGGTATCCAAAAGAGAATGAGATGAATATGGTTGCCTACATAGATGATAATTGGTCAGGAAGCATTGATGATAGAAGAAGTACTAGTGGAGAAACCTTCTACTTGGGTGATTGTCTAGTGTCCTGATTAAGTAAGAAGCGGTCCTCAGTATCCTTGTCTACGACATAAGTAGAATACATTGCAGCAACAACATGTTGTACTCAGGTCCTCTGGATGAAGAAAACCATGAAAGACATACAAATAACATATGATGATCCTATTTCAATATTATGTGACAATACAGGTGCTATAAGTATCTCCAAAAATATAGTGATGCATTCCAAGACCAAGCATATTCCTATCAAGTTCCACTTTCTACAGGAAAAAGTAATAGAGAAGAATATTAAGTTGGAGTACATTGGGACAAAATAATAGATTGCATATATCTTCACCAAACCTCTCCCAAGAGAAACATTTGAGTATATTTGATGGAAACTTGGATTAGTTTCTACCCCACAATGATCTACACGACATTTTGCAAAGAAGATAGGGGGAGAGAAATCCTCAGGGGAGTTACCCATTGCCATTGATGTCAAAGGGGGAGAGAAAGTTCAGAAGCATAAAGACAGAGGGAAAAAGAATGAAGTCATGAGGAGCAATGGCCACAGGGGGTGTATGAGTGTTGCATCAATTTCAAAGGGGGATATTGTTGAAAAATTGGTTGCCATTGACGTCAAACCTAGAAGAAGTCTAGAATCCTCTATAAGTGATGGGTATATTTGAAGAAGTCTCCAAAGTGGCCCTCTTATGGCGTAGCTTTAAGAATGGCCCTCATGGGAAGACACTTTGAAGAAGTCTACAAGAATCCCTGGAAATACGGTTAATTGGTTAAGAAGCCCCAGAGGTGTGGTAATGAATCTCGAAGTTGATCGAGAAAAGAAAAATGAAGGACATTACAAATACATGAAACATTGTCATAGATGGATAGTCCTCGTCATGTTGTTTCCAACGATAGGTGGTACACCACATGGTTCCTTATGGTTGAGAAGTCATGCCCTCTTAAAGATGAAGCTTTGAAGTATGGTCAAGAAGCCCCAGATCTAAAGTCAAAGACATTACAAGTCGACCCCAAAATCAAATAAAGGAGAGAAGTTGTTGCAAACAAGAAGTTACAAGTCGACTCAAAGATTGATTAAAGAAGTTACTTGGAATAGTATAAATACACATCAAGAACCTCTCATTTTATATTGAAGCAAGTGTGTTTGTGGAATGGAGATAGAGTAAGTGGGTATGCACTTGTGCTAGGAGGATTGGTGATCTCATCAAAGTGAATCTGGCCTAGGAGAAAGGAGGTCGAGGAGAGCGAAGTGTATGGAGGTGACCGTACCAGTTTTTTGAGGTTATACATAGTTTACAAAAGGGTGAAGCATGTATATACGTGAGTTGTAGATGGATGAATTGCATATAGGGTATACGCAGATTGCAGTGGAGAAAATCTCGGGTGTCTGTGCTCTGACAATGGGTGAATCACGTATTTGTGGTAAAATTGAAGAAGGTATGAATATTTAATATCCCATGCACTAGATTGTTCCTCATGATTAAAAGTATGTATCTATGTATGTTTTGATGGTTATATCTTAGAGGTCTTGGTACATGCTTGAGGCATGTATTTGGCACATAGTTTGATTCATATCACGGTGATTTTGAGCACGTGATTTGGAGGATATTCTTGGAGATATTTGCATAAGGTAATGTGGTTGTATCATATTTAAATATGATGATGTATCAATATCAACCACAGTAATGGTGATAGGTTGAGTCTATCATTTATATTCAAGGGAGGAAGGAAGGGGCAAGGAAAGGGAGTTGTAGCTTCCTTCAGGTTGGAGCCTATAAACTAGGGGGTTGGATTCTCCTTCTAATTGGTGCTAGAGAATTTAGGGAGTTGTATCATCCTTCGGGTTGGTGCCTCCTTCCAATTGGTGTTAGAGAATTTTTTAATTTGGAGCTTCCTATGAATTTAATCTTCTAATATATAAGAAATCATTCCTTGGTTTTCTCCCATTTGGGTTTCGTTGTAAAATTCTTGTGTACTATGTATTTCTGGTGATATGTTTATGGTATATTGAATGCAATCATACGTGATAACTTGTTGATATCTTAAATTATTACATATTGTGATTACAAGTGGAAATTCCTAATACTGAATTCACCCCCCTCTCAGTATTAGTGAATAATCCAACACCTAGTACCACTAACAAATCCAGTAGGACTGTCTTTCCACCTAACGTGATAGGAAACTAAGGAAGAATCCCCAAACATTCACTAGGTTATCTGGCGAAAGCCAACAGTTCACCGATAGTTGAAACAAGCTTGGGAGCACCCAAAGCTTGCCAAGCCGAGGAGGCTAAAATACTTGTAGAGGATCCTTCATCTACAATACATTGGTAAATGCCCGTTGAATTAAATTTAAACTTTAACTGGAAAGGTGTAGAATAATGAAGATAAGACTCAACAAGATCATTCCAATCAAAGGAAACCATCCCAAGACTTGGAGGGAACATACTCAAAGAGAGTGGATTGCTCCCTTGTTTAGAAGCTACTGAACTAGAAATGCTAAAGACATGGTCAAAAGACACATCACTTCCCGAAAGAAGAGTGGGATCAAACGAATATTGCATCGGTGAGACCACTTTGGTAGACTCGTCACTCTCCAAGAGAAGAGTGGGATCGTCTAAAGATTGCATCGACATAACCACTTCTTCAACCATTGGTTGAATAGGATGTGAGACAACATAGTTGAGAGATGCATCACCCTCCAAAACGAGAGAGATATCGGTCAAAGATTGCATCAACACAACTTCATCAACTAATTATTGAATAGATTGTTGGGAAATTGAATATGACTTGGAACTAAAATGGCCTTTAGACAAGGATCATGCTCTTCATACCACAAAAATAGAAGGGCACAAATGAGTAAGGTGATATCCCTTACAAAGATTACAAGGGAACTTGGGATTATGTCCCATTTGTCTAGGTTTCTCAATAATATCAATGCCCCCAACATGACTTGTAGTGGTCAGTGGGTTGCCCCCAACATGACTTATGGTGGCTAGGTGTCAATATCCAACATGACTTGCAAAGGTTGGTGATGTTTATCTAGTATGACTGGCAGTGACCAGAATCTTACCCCTAGCATGACTTGCAACAATTGGTTGTTTGTCTTCAACATGCCTCGCAGAGGTTGTTGACATATATCTAGCATGACTCACAAAGGTTGGTGAACTATTTCCAGGATGGCTCGCAATGACTAGACTTGTGCTTCCATCGTGACTTGCAAAGGCTAGTGGTAGGTCTCCAACATGATTAGTAGAGGTTGGTGACTTCTTCTTCTTACTCTTCCTCTTCCTATTCCTTTTAGACTTCTAGTTACTAGTAGCCAAAATTTCACCAAAAGAGGGGGAAGGAGAAGGAGTATACTTCATGGATACTGAAGGTAAAGGATCAATATCCATTCAATTCCCATGACATAATGTGCTCATCTGAGAAGCATCAAGATCATTCAAGACATTCAAAGTGGTCCACAACCAAACCGATATTCATGCATTCAACCCATGAATGTTCAAAGTGGCCATGAAGGGGGAACCGACGTTTCCAAAGAACGGAAAAGAACAAGAATCCCTTGGGAAGGGGTCGCTTTGTTGGTATCCTCAATAACTTTGTCCATGTTGTTCTTATGCATAAGTTCATCCCTTGCAGGATTGTTCACGTCTAAAAAATTCTCACACACTGACTCTAATGAACCAGTGGTATAAAAACCCATGCCTTCTCAGAGTCGGATCCATGCTTTCAAGAGAAATACCAGGGGTCCTTCCCGACTAGTGGAGCGATTCTTTGACCACTTTGAATCAATGATCCAAAAGCGATGATACAGACACAACCTTAGGCTAACGATACAAAGCAACACTCCACTAAAAAGTCCTAAGAGAAACATCACAAACAAACAACTTCTACAAAAATTTAGCTTAGATGGATAAGGTCCTGAGTCCAAAGCAATGAAAAAGTGGAAAATGAACTTCTAGATACTGGCACGGGTTGATCAAGTCTTGAGATCGATGAATGAAAGAGTGAGAAGCAGATAATATGCCCTCCACTTACCATCCCTACCTGATGCAAGTAACCCTCGCTTCATGGGGCATGCTCCAGGGGTACTGATAATGTGATACAATGTCTACATTAGGTACCATGGGAAACCCCCCGTAGTCACCTTTGATATACCTAGGAAACAAAACTATGGATACCAACTCTCAGTCGATATCCAAGGGGTACAGTCGACAGTCGAGATTGAATGTATGGGTAGGGTAACAAATCCTGAAGCTTCGAAAGCATCGCCTCTCAAGGAGTTAAGGGCACTAGAGAAACCCCCCACATATGATCTCTCCACTATGCTTCATCAAGTTTTGGATGGGTAATCTCCTTGGCTCTCCTTCATGTGACATTGTGTTTAACTTATATGTTAGAGGAGGCTTCTGACTATACTTATACAAAAATTGGATTTGATTCTTCCTATCTCAGACTCCTATGTTTGTTTATAGGCCTTGGAGATTTATCTCTCCAATCCTAATCCAAGGCCCTAACCCTAAACTTGTTTGTGAACCCTACAAACAAAGTCTAGTAAATTTTAAATTTAGTGTTCATTTTTAGTAGTTGTTCTTTACTCAAAGGATAGAAAAGTGCAACTGATGTTGTTTGAGACTCTTACAAAAATGAAATTTATAAGAACATTGGAAAAGATAACTTTTACACTAACTCTTCAATGAAAAATAGTTTCAAAAAATTAAAATGCATGAACACAATTTCAAACCATGAAATGCAATATTTTCTCTTTTTTATGTCAAATGCACAATGCAACCTTTTGAGAACGTGAAAGAAGAAAACACAAGGATGTTATTTGTTATTTTTCCTTTGAAATGTTTCAATGTGAGAAGAAAACAAAATCCTATGCTAATTTCTTTTTCTTTTTTAAATATAAAACAAAACAACACAACAGAAAGAAAGAAACCTAACTAGCAGCAAACTAGGTTTTTTTGTTTTCTTCTTCTTTCTACCAAAGCAAAAAACTAAAAAAAGATGCTAAAAGAAAGAAAATTTTGTTGTTTTATGTTTGAAAAATCCAAGGAAATCACAAAAGAAAAGTATCGAACTCAAATACAAACTCAAAATTCAATAATGACCACAACAACGACCACGAAATCGAGATCCTCGGAACTAGACTAGTCTTATAGTGATGTAATCCAAGGGAAAAAAGGGGGACAGATATGGATAAAAAAAAAATGTTTTCCATTCAAATTTAAGGCATTACCAATATCTTATAGGCCACAAAAAGTTTCAAGACCAAACTTCCCAACAAAGACCCTGAAACAAGCCAAAACAAGGCTGAAAAACAAGCAAAAAAGTCACTTTTTTGGAGGTGTACGCAATTGTCTCCACTATAGGTCACGTATATAATCTTATGTACGTTCCATATATCATTATAGGGAGAATGTATGAGCTATTTATATGCCTTTTTATTCTATGGGGTGCATATGTATGTGCTTCAGCCTTCTACAAGGCACATATATGACCCAAAACTTACATGTTTTTAAGCGCCTATGTACAAGCTTAACTCCTATATAACAGTAGCGTATGTACATGTATGTTTTCAAAGGAAAGAGATTAGGTACTTGGAGAACTTAGGTATAAATACCAAAATACAAAAATCAACATATAGATCAAAAGAAATCCAAAAAGAATGGAAACCGAAAAGCAAATTCAAGAATGACTCACAGGATCCAGGAAGACCCTATAGTACCACAACCCAACTTTCAGTGATCTGAATAGAAGAGAAAAACTTGATCCTAGAACATGTATGTGTCTATCTCACTAACAACCAACATATGTACGCGACTGCATTCAAGCAAAGTTGTGTATATACACATATGTACTCTAAGAAACACATGTACTCACAATAAAGACCCCTCAAAATTGAGAGAAAAGGGCCTAAACTTCTCAGGAAGGATTACAAAAATTAAGAGAATGCTAAATAATGGTCAAAGAAAAAAAAATATTTAAGAGAAATACAAACCACAAGCACCCCTAATGACCTAAAAAGAGAGAATCCCCAGCGGAGTCACCAATTTTGTTATGGAAAACAATGTCCTATGGCTATGGGTCATGGCCACAACAAAGAAATACCCTAAAAGACCACTCTCGGACTCAAATCAAACAGTCAATTATGGATAACTACTTTGCAATAACTAACTTTCAAGGGAGAGAGAAGAGAACAAACCTATATTTCGATGTTTGATGTCAATCTCGTGTAAATACCTTCACTCCAACACTCTTCTACAACAATCCTTTGAAATCTCTTGTACACAAAGAGATGAGAAACCGCAAATAGGTAGTTATCTGATAATCAGCGAAAGCATGAAAATTATAACTTTCATAATAGATTCAAATTAGGAGATGTAAAATACATTAGAAACATGAATCAACTTATGAAATTGGATGAGAACAAAAGATATTTTATTATGAACAACATAAAAAGTTGGTTACAACCTATAACCATTGTGGCACAATCCCAAAACCAGGCTCCAAATTCCTCCACCCAAGGCTAGAGATGATTAACAATACCTCCAATACTTTGTGCTCAAACAAGTCCAAGGAAGGAAACAACTTTCTTCCTGACAAGATAGGGAGAACACAACTTCTGAAAACAAGGGTTTCCAGATGGAAAGGACAATCTCAAATGAAAGGGGAAAAAGGGATTTACAAGACTATAATGAAAATTATAGCATAGGGATGCATTTCTATGTTCTCTTTTTTCTCCACCCCAAGGATCTTATTTATACTCATTTTTTACAGTTGGAGTAGTTATGGATGGACTATAGGAGGTTAGAAACCCGAGGAACCCGTCAACTTTGCCTGAAAAGTCAAAATTATTATTTTTTTTAGCCAAATTAACATGCACACATGTTGCAAACTGGAAACTAGTGTAAGTATGTGAGATGCTTTAAGGATAGTTGCGTACATCAACCAAAATGTGGTTTTTTTAAGTATTTTTTAGGATGAAAAGGGGGAAAATGGTCATGCAAGCAGGGAAAGGGATGTAGCTCAGGCCAATAAGTCATCATAAGAATATGTGGTGTCAAATGATGCTATAAAAAATCCCCCCTAATGTGTGAGGTCAAAAGAGTAACCATTGGTCGAAATACATTACAAAATAGTTATGATATTGTGCAAGGGATTGGGTAGGAGTAGTTGAAGACCAATTTCAGAACAATACCTACAATAGAAACAAGTAAGATACTCTCTTCCCAAGTTGGGCATGCTCATGCTCAATAGTGATGTAAGCATGGCCGCCAATTCAAGTACATAGTGGATCCATGAGTAGTGAAAGCATAATTGATGCCCATGGCCACAAAAAATGTACATGGTGGATCCATGTGTTATATAAAAGTAGGAATCATGGCCATGAGTGAAATACACAATGCATCCATGCAAATGTATATCATAACCATGAATGGATACACAATGGATCTATGTATAAAATAGAGGATATCTAGATTCAATGAAGTGAGCAAACTAATCCTCTATAAGTATCGATGTCAAAGAAGCTAGTATAATTAATACAACTCAAGTAGGAGCACAAAAAAGGTGACGATCGTACTTTCCCTGAGGTCTTCAAAACTACTCGTCATCATACGAGTCTACACTGTGTAAATAGATGTGTTGAATTTGAACATAGTGAGATGTCATTTGATTACCAGACATTGATGTGTATTGTTAACAAACACAAGACAACCCACCATTAATGATAATGGGCATCAAGGTACCTAGTACAATATAACAAGTATGAATAAAAGAGTTGATGTCAAACACCTGATAGAATCTACCAATTAGGGTACATTGATGTATTCCCACTCTCAATAGCGAGGGAACTTGCCACTAATGACTGCAAGCCCCAAGGTACTAAAAATGACTCTAGATCCCTGTCCGAGAGAAAGATGTGCTGAAGTTGATAGGAAGAGATCCGTTGGGAGGAAGGAAAAGAAGGAATTAAGGCATCCTCCATCATCCAGCACGAGGAGCAATAAAAGTCCAAAGATTTGGAAGAACTCGGACAAAAATATTAAAAGGACCATACCGAGGTATGACTCCAACATGTACCAAAAGGAATAGCACATGACATAGACTCTCTGAATAGTAGCCAATGATGAAGATTATCGACAATGACGAGGAATCCACCAATGGGGTCAAATCGAAACCAAGGTACTACATGAATCCCTATGTGTAATAATGGTTGTTGACGTCGAACACAAGGGAAACCACTCAGTCAGCGACCAATGATGATTTTTCATCCATTGAGCACAAGTTCACCTATCAATGGTGTAAATATGCCCATGGTGCAACTCTAGGTCATACTCTCAAAGCAATGAATCGTAGTTGATAAAAGAAAACCTGCCAGTAAGAAGTCAATGGGGACCTTTTATACTAGCACAAGTTAGATACAAAGATACTTGTGAAACTGAGAAGTACTTGACATAAGGGAAGGCTGACATGGAAAGTCAAGAGTTCTGTAGAGTGGCTGACATAGGATGACTTCCCTTGAACACAAAAACAACAAAAACGGTGACTTGGGTAGCATAGACTATAACAACTATGGGAGCCAATTTATTATGGATATTAATAACAAGTAATATTGATTGGTGGAAGAAAATTCTATGGAAAAAATACTTCCAAGGACCTCAAAGGGATGCATTGAAAGAAAAGAGGAGAATAAAAATAGATCCCATATCTAGAAATTACTAAAATCTATTTCTCCCCTAATCCAATCCAGACTTACCTAGGTTCCAAGTAATGACAAGGACATATCAATATGGGAGGACAACATGATGGAGAAAAAGGCTCTTTATCATAGTTCAAAATTACACCCTTTAAATAGTTGGATGGATGGTGAGAACTTAAAATCTATGTTCGATATCTCAAAGTGATCAACAAATTCATATCAATGGTTGGGATAGAATGTTCGGGATCCTCCTCTACAACTTCACTCTTTGGTTCCCTCACTCTTTCAAAATTTAAGTGGTTGTGCACAATGGGATCTTTAAAGAAAGGACCAAAGGGGATGGGGAAATGCAGTTTCTAGAGTCAAAGAAGGATACTTGTCTCATTTCTCATCTCTCCCTCTTCCTCAAAGATCCCCAATCTAAAAACACATTTGGCATTGTGATAGGCTCCCTAATATCAACATCTTTTGTTAGATCATGGTGCATGGTAAGATCCTTACATATGAAAATATACTAAAGAGAGGAATTCAAGGCCCTTCCAGGCACACATTGTGTCAAATAGTTGAAGAACTTGTGCAACATTTATTTTTTGATTGATGTTATACAAAATAAGTTTGGTCCTCTAAATTTGTTAGAATCTACAATCGAGTAAGAAGACATTCCTTATAGAAATAAATGTTTACCTTGTGGACCAAGGCCTGTGGAGGATAATTTCAAAACAAATGATATTTAAAAATGATTTGGAATGCTCTCCCCAAATACATTTGTTAGAAGTTTTAGTTGGCTCTCAATAACACGATGTTCAATAAAAAATTGGAGAAGTCATCAATGGTGGTGACCAAGGCCAAGTGGCTCCTTACAAAATTATTAAACCTCAAACTTATAGTAGACATAAGGTCTTTGGAGAGGGATGGGAAAGATTAGTTAAGTCGATTCTAGATGAAAAACAATCTCCTATATATTCCTCTCCCAAAAATTCATAAGCATCCTTAGTGAAAAATTTGTCTGGATGCACAGGAATTTCTTGAGTGGTTATTAAATAAAAAATTCTTTCTCTTATTCTTCAAGGGGGGATAAAAAAAAAAAAAAACCAGGGGTGGCAGGTGCGAAGGGGATACTCTATGATCCTAGAGGAAAAACATCAGTACATGTGCTTGGGGTCTTGGCCAAGGCTCAAACAATCAAGTTGAGGCATATGCACAATTGCATGGCATTATTCTAGCCAAGGAAAAAAATGTTATTTCATTAAAAATCATTAGGGATTACATGATGATCATCAAAATTATTGTTAGAAAAACAGGACCGCGGAGCAATAAAATAAAACAAATGTGGAAACAAAACACATAAGATACACAAGACAAGAGAGACACAAATTTACGTGGTTCACCCAGTGTGGGCTACATCCACCAGAGAAATTGCCAGGTCCTTTCTTTATTATTATCCATCAAAATGAAGGGATACAACCTACAGCAAAATCCGTTGTAACTTCCTCTTCTTTCTCTCACAGTCTCCTCTCTCATAATACAATACTCGCTAACATACATAGCCGCAATACATTTCCCTCATAAAAGAGGGTTTCCTTCTAGGGAAAAAAACCCTAACATAATCTCTATCGTTAGATCTGCGAACTTATAATGAACGGTCCAGATTTACAATGAAATTACAATATACTTTTACAAGGAAATTTTTTCTTCTGGGGCTTCGCCCCCGAACCCCCGTTGGGGGCCCGCTTGCCCCCAGACCCCCCAGCCGAAGGGATAGCCCCCCCGGACCTCGCAGAGGGGGTACCCCCCCTCTACACTCCCCTGCGTGGAAGAGTGTACATACTTTTGGGGTGTAAATACTTCATGGGGTATAAAGATGGCTAAAAGTAAAAGACCTATAAATCAGGAAGATAATCAGGCTCCACAACCAACAATCTCCCACTTGGAGACTGATCTCAACAACTCCACCACTGTTGTATATGCTGGACTCTAAACCTTCTTAGACCTGGAAAATTTCTCATCTTCATCTTCATTCTTGAAGACCAACTGAAACTGAACAAGAACTCAGTTTCTCCCTGGTTACTCCCTTTGTTAACATGTCTGCAGGATTCTGGCTAGTGTGTATCTTTTCTAGCTTCAATTGTCCATCTTCCAAGGTGGATCGTATGAAGTGGTACCTCAACTGTATATTCTTGGTCTTCTAATGGAAGGCTAAGTTCTTTGCAAGGTGAATGGCACTCTGACTGTCACAGTACAACCTGTTGTTCTCCTGCTTCTTTCCCAATTCCTCCATAAACCTTTGTAACCAAATCATCTCTTTACTAAACTCTGTAGCAGTGACATACTCTTCCTCTATTGTTGAAAGTGCAACAACCTTTTGCATTTTCGAAATCCAACTTACTGTTGTTCCACCTATAGTAAAAACATACCCTGTGGTGCTCCTCCTGTTGTCTTTATCACCCGCCATATCCAAATCAACATATCCCTGTAGAAAAGTGTCTGAACCTCCAAAACATAATGGATGTGTAGTAGTACCTCTCAAATACCTGAGAATCCACTTTACTGCCTCCCAATGTTCTTTACCTGGATTGTTCATATACCTACTCACAACTCCCACTGCATGTGCAATATATGGTCTTGTGCAAACCATTGCATACATCAAGCTGCCAACTGCTGATGAATATGGGACCCTGGACATGTATTCTATCTCCTCTTTTGTCTTGGGACACATTTCCTTAGTTAATTTGAAATGGCTGGCCAAAGGTGTACTAACTGGTTTTGCATTCTACATTCTAAACCTCTCCAACACCTTCTCTGTGTACTCACCCTGAGACAATGTCAGTTTGTGATTTTTCCTGTCTCTTGTTATTCTCATACTAAGGATTTTCTTTGAAGCACCCAAATCCTTCATCGCAAATGAATTGGCTAATTTCTTCTTGAGCACATTTATATCCTGCATATTAGACCCTACAACAAGCATGTCATCTACATACAATAGCGAGATAATATAGCTTCCATTTTCTAGCCTTTTAAAATAAACACAGTGATCAGAATGACATCTATTATAACCTTGTTCTGTCATAAACATGTCAAACTTCAGATACCACTGCCTTGGAGCTTGCTTTAGGCCATATAAGCTTTTCTTCAACCTGCATACCAAATTCCTTTGACCTCATACCCCTGTGGCTGTTGCATATAAATCTCTTCCTCCAAATCCCCATGGAGAAAAGTTGTTTTTACATCTAACTGTTCAAGATGCAAATCTTCTACTGCCACAAGACTTAAAATAGTCCTAATTGAGGTCATTTTAACAACAGGAGAAAATATTTCATCAAAATCTATACCTTTCTTTTGTG
>ML786451.1:107683-146616 GCA_009831015.1 Picea engelmannii | reverse complement strand
CTGGCAATGAGCACAAGATTAGAAGAGCCCTAACCTCATCATCAAAGTCCACTTTTACAGAACTTAGTTGATTAGTAACCGTATTAAATTCATTTAAATGATCTGCAACAGACCCACCTTCAGACATCTTCATATTAAATAATATCTTCATTAGAAATACCTTATTGGACGCCGAGGGTTTTTCATACAATTTGGCCAACGCGTCCATCAAACCCTTCGTTGTATTTTCTTTCGAGATATTGAAAGCCACCAATGCTTCCAATCTCAGCCGTATCGTTCCTAGAGCCTTTCTGTCAAGAATCTCCCATTCTTTGTCCTTCATGGCCATCGGCTTCTTTACTACTCTGCTCAATGGTATGAATCGATTCTTCTGATATAAATAATCTTCCATCTGCATCTTTCATAACTAGTAGTTTTGGCCGTTAAATTTCTCGACCCTAAACTTTCCATCTTCTGACATTGCTCCCACTCGAACCAGGAACCCTCTTTTCCTGTGAGTTACCTTACGCTCTGATACCAGTTGTTAGAAAAACAGGACCGCGGAGCAATAAAATAAAACAAATGTGGAAATAAAACACAGAAGATACACAATAAAAGAGAGACACATATTTACGTGGTTCACCTAGTGTAGGCTACGTCCACTAGAGAAATTTCCATGTCCTTTCTTTATTATTATCCAACAAAATGAAGGGATACAACCTAAAGAAAAATTCATTGTAACTTCCTCTTCTTTCTCTCATAGTCTCCTCTCTCAGAATACAATACTCGCTAACATACATAGCCGCAATACATTTCCCTCATAAAAGAGGGTTTCCTTCTAGGGCAAAAAACCCTAACATAATCTCTATTGTTATATCTGTGACCTTATAATGAACAGACTAGATTTACAATGAAATTACAATATACTTTTACAAGGCAATTTTTGCTTCTGGGGCTTCGCCCCCGAACCCCCGCTGGGGGCCTGCTTGCCCCCAGACCCCGCAGAGGGGGTACCCCCCCTCTGCACTCCCCCGTGTGGAAGAGTGTACATACTTTTGGGGTGTAAATACTTCATGGGGTATAAACACAGCTAAAAGTAAAAGACCTCTAAATCAGGAAGATAATTAGGCTCCACAACCAACAATTATGCTAGGTTAAATAACTATGTCTAAAAATAAACTTGCAGACACCATCAGTCGAATCCAAAAAGAGGTAAGCTCTCTCAATGATGTTGTATTTCTCCATGTGAAATGTGACTCAAATTCTAAAGTTGATCACTGGGATAACAAATCCACAAAAGTTAGTAAATGGGCATGCATTAAAAATGGGGGGCACTGTAGTTATCTAATCCCCTAACGAATTCATATGGAAGGGTGAATCACAAACTTAGCATTTAATCCTTGCATGCATCACATATTAGAGCACCATTTCCCTTGTATTGATATGGGATCTCTGAGGACGCCCCCAAGTACCAACAAAATGTGTAGTAATAACTCTGCTTTGGGAGATGAAGGGCTTAATATGAAATTCCATAGGCCCTATGGGGCAATGGATAATTGGGCCTTTGGAATTGGGTATTTAGGTGGTTTTAACTTGGAAGTGTCCACTCTTTTGGTAAGTGTCATCCTTGTACTTAGAATGTTTGATGGTGTTGGTAGGATTTTTCCAAATTGTCATTGGAATTTAGCTTCAGTGGAAGGTCTGAAGTAATGCGGTAGAAAAATTGTCTCTTATTCTCGAATCCTATATGGTGGAGGTGGAACTGGTTTCTATTCTGGGAACCTTTCTCTCATTCTTAACCTTATCCTCCTCATTCGACTAGTTCTCTTTCAATATCCATCTATTTCTAAGTTTGACCTCTCTAGGAGTCATGGTAAAGATTGTTGGGGATTTGGCCTTTGTCTCCGACTATATGTTATTCTTGGTTGCACATATGGGAAAAAAGGACTCTTCCATAGGAGGGTGACATCATTTGTAGGTTTGAATTATTGTGATGGAAACTATTGCTTCTCCATCAAAAGTCACTCATTTCTCCTCAAGTCTCATCTTTTGGTTTGTTTGGTTCTTTTATTTTGTTTGTTCAACAAGATTGACTCCTTTGGATCACACAGTGAAGAAAATCTAGATTTTGACTCAGTATCAAGCAGAGTGCAGGGTATACAAAGGCTCCTCCCCTGTGCAACTAGACAATGACCATCTCTTTTATTTTTTCACCTCTCATTTTGTTCAGTTCTCAGAGGCACCAAATATAGACAATAGGGACATTCAAAAAAATATTGAGAAGGCATGAATAAAATATACAATCCAATAGAATTTTGTTGTTTTTGGCGATAAAAAAGGTGCATGAAAATGAGCACAATTGCATCTCTCAATATGCTACATCATGAACCTTCTTGTGCACCAAAATCAAATTATCGATGTCTTAGAAGATGAATGTAATATGTTGCAAAACCTATCCTTAAATATGAGAAAAGAATTCTTGTACACAGCCTTAAACAACAGGGTATCAGATGCTTCTACTCAAGAATATCTTCAAGAAGATGAAACAATTCATCAATTAACGGAGCCAATGGAAATAAAGTAACATAATTCTCCCCATTCAGACTTTGGCCAAGATGAAGCACATAACAATCACGTTTTTCGTTAATATTTATGTTTTTCGATGTAACTAGGATTTTGGGGGTCTTTGTCAAATAGGTTACATGAAAACAAACTTGGAATGTTTTTCATATAGTTTGCTTTGAACTTATTTTTGTTGCAGCAAAGAATTGCATTTTGTTTTTTGAAGAATTGGGAATACTATGTAATCGTTGTTAGCTTAGCTACAAACCTCTTTATAATATAAAATATATTTTCTATTTTGTTTGTAAAAAAAAAGCATGGCATCCTAATCTAATTAATATTATATAATTAGAAGGAAAAAAAAAACTATGAAAAATAAATGACACATCACATTTTAGTAATGTTAAAAATGGCAAATTTTAGGTTTTTTTATTATAAAAAACATTTAAAATTTAGGAAAAATGAGGAAAAACACATTTGAAAAGAAACCTAAAAGGTTTAGAAAAAAATGAAAACAATTGAAAAAAAATGTTGACACTTTATAGATAAGAAGAATCAAAATGTCAAAAAACTACCTCCAAAAAAAAAATGGTGCTATTGGTAACACTGTCTTTTGAAATGGGGGTAAAAGTGGCCACTAAATGCGACCTCTAAAAAAGGAAAACTTTGGAGGGTTCTTGTCAAGTTGGTAACAGATTTAGACCATCACAATTCCAAAGCCACACTATCATAAGTTTGAGGTGGGCATGAAAAAAAAAATTAACCCCATGTAAAGGAGATATTTTTATATACTTTTGGTCCTTCCTAGGGCTTTCACTTGAAGAATAGGTTAGTTCTTTAAGCACACCAAAAGTGATGAACTTGATTAAATCAATACTCTTATACGTTGTGCAAGTTTAACCATGTCAAAGGGGACCACACAAGTTTTGTCCCCTTTTAAGTGTGGTTGTGTATTTTTTGAAGAGAAATGCACCTAGGTCAAATTAACCAAGGAAAATTGATAATTATCCAATGTTTCCGAGACATTACGCCAATACTACACTAAATAGATGATCGTTGATCAAATTTTTTTATCAACTACATTTATTGTTGTTGGAAAATAATAAAAAATGATATCAAACGAAATAAATTTTGAACGATTATCAATTCATAGTGTAGCCCTCAGTCTTAGAATTTTTAGGAATCAAAATCCAAGTCTGTATGCCCAAGATACTCATGATTTTGTCCAGATGTCTGACGAAGAGATTGCAATAAGAACTTTGAATAATGAAATTTTTTCTAAGTGTATGCCCTTTCTTCTCTCTCTATTACTCTCCTCTCCATACTTAAGCATTTGTCCCTCTTCCACTCTAGTCTTCATATTCCACACTTAGCCATTTTTCTTTCTTTCATTCCTTACTCTCATTTCCTTACTTAGCCATTTCCACATTCACGTTCATATTCCCATTTTCTTTTAATTTTCTTTTCCTTTTTCATTTCCATTATTTCATTTTCCATTTTATTTTTATTTTTCCCTTTCACCACATGTCTTCTATATTTCACGTAATTCCATTATATACCTCCCCAACAATTACCATGTTTTTTCACATGTCTTCAGGTCCGCAGGTCTATTATATACCTCCCCAGCACAACACTTACCATGTTTTTTCACATGTCTTCAGGTCCGCAGGTCCATTATATACCTTCCCAACTCAACACTTACCATGTTTTTTCACATGTCTTCGGGTTTGCATGTCCATTATATACTCTTATCTCAACAAACCCTACATTCAATTTTTTAATATTATTTCCTATCCTAAGTTTCTTCTCCCTTTTTCGTAGACCTACCATTCTATGACATGTGGCAGTGAGGTGGATCCATCCCTTAATGACATGTGGTAGTGATATGAACCAATCCCTTAATGACACGTGGCAGTGACATGGACCTACCCATGGTGACACATGGCGATGACATGGGCACTAACTGGGTTATGACTGGATGCCGACTAGGCCATCAAAATTGTATTAATTCATGAAACTTTCCTAAGGCACGAGAGCTACACCAAAGTCTCTATAGTCTCCTTTATTCCACATGAAGACCATGTAAAAAATTTCATTGTAACACTAAACTCCTCACCGCCACCATGCATGTGGGATTTAAAAGGGAGAATTTTAATGAAGGGCTAGGATTGATCCACGAATTTGATGGACACATGTTGAGCAACAATCTTCAGAAGTTCATAACTCAAGATTCGGGTATTCATTTTGGGAAAACCATACCTCGTTGGAAAGGAAATTTGATAAGGAAGACAATGTAATAGGTATTAAGGGTTGAATTTGGTCATACTTCTCTTAGAAATTGAAATAACAGTCAACTCTGTTTTCATGGTTTACTGGTAAATTTGTTTAGAACCATGACTTCCTGAGTCTATAACTTGAGATACATAACTCTGAATCAAACTCAGGAAGACTCATTGGAAATATGGGATGATGAATATTACTTCTAGAGTAGTTTCCATGGCTAAGAAATCAACTATCATGTTCAAAAAATTAAAACACAATCCACTCTTGTTTAAGGTAGTGTTACACATCAAAATCACTCACTTCAATGATGAACTATTGTCGTCATTTCAAGTGTTGCAAGTGTCACATTTTGGTCGCAAGTGTCGCAAACATCATATTGTCACCTTGCCTATGTCATGTCTTGAACGACATCACAAAGAACACTTGAAAACACCCTTAGAGACTGGTTTAAGAAGAATATATCATTTGATGAAGAGTACAAAGCTTTTGCCATGAAAAAAACCACTTAAAAATGAATTTTCAAGGCCAATGCTCCCCTACCCACTGTCAGGGACTGTCAGCGCTCCTTGACCTTCTTTGGGGGAGTGTTCCAACACTTTGTGCACCCTTCTGGGGGAGCACTGGGATATTTTAGGAAATTTTGGGCAGCACTCCCCTACCCATTGTCAGGGAGTGTCAGCGCTCCTTTCCCTCTTTTGGTGGAGCGTTGCAACACTTTGTGCCCCATTCTAGGGGAGCCCTGGGTTGTTTGAGGAGATCTTGGGTTGTTGAGGAAAATCAGGGAAAAATCCCTCTCAACTCTAGAGTTGGTTGGATTCGAATCTGAGGTCAAGTCTGGATCTTAGGGAAGATCCACAACTGATGGAGAAGGATACTCAACCTATCCCAAGAATCTCTAAGGTGGTTGGGTCTCTCCAAGATTATATAAGGATGCCTTCTCATGGTGAAATAGATGGATATATTGAGAAATACCTAACTTATGATCTCATTAGGAAGGGAGGATATGGAAGGCATCAAACTTATGATCTCATAAGGGAGATAATCAGTGAAGCATAGTCATTTTCTTTGTGGATCATTTGAGCAAGGGGTTGGACAAGGAGAGCTTGGTGAGGTTGTTGCATATGCATCAAAGGTCTGTAAGTATCTCTATTGAGTTATCATTAATACATCTGCTTGCCATGTTTCCTTCAAGATTCTGTATGCCTACATGAACTTGTCTTTAATGGATAGATCTAGTTTCAAACTAATTGTAGTATAATAGGAAACATGCTTTGTCTTTGATTAGATTGCAAGACTTGTTGAAGAGCTTGTGGATTAGAGCTCAACTTGAAACTAGGCGAGGACAAACATCGTAAAAAGGTACATCTTCTTCCTCTTCTCTATAGATTAGTTTAGCTAGATTTAAAGGGATTTCAGTGACTAAAGTTAGCACCTTTTTGTCTTGGTTATAGGGGTCTAGATCCAAGAGGAAGTTCACCTGTCCGGGAGGATATTCCTGTAACATAAATTGGCGACTCCATTGGGGATCGAAGCTTTCAGTTTTGGTTTCCTTCCTTGGTCTTGTTTTTGGCCTTTGCTCACCTTTAGATCTTATTCATGTTGTGTTTCTGATTCTTAGATGTGTTGTTGGCTCTTGGATTCATTCCATACACACTCAATTTCTGTTTTTTCCTGAGTTTTTTTTATTTCTGGGCAAGTTTTTGAGTTCTGAGAGGCCAGCGCTCCCCTACCTCTACAACCAGAGTGTTGGCACTCCCTTGCAAGCTCCCATAGAGCGTTACAATGCTCTGGTACCCTTGACACCAGAGCGCTAGTATTTTTCTACTAAAAACCTTTTTGGGAGTTGATATCTTAGTCTAGTTTTTGCCCTTTCATATACTCAGGGTTATTACCATCTCAGTGTGTCCTTGTTTAGCCTCCAACTATTTTATTTCTAAGGATTGATGATGTTTTGTTTGGATTTTTGACATCTATTTTCCTTTCTTTGAGTCACACTTCTTCCCTGAGATTTGGAATCGATCTATTGTTTTCTTCTCATTTATCTGACTGAATGAAAGTTGTTGTAAGGAAATTCAAAGATCTATTCACTATTTCATTTTGATCTTTGAGGTCTTTTCTCCAATCATTTCCTCATGTTTGAATTTCGTTTTATTTTTGTTTCTTGTTTGATCACAACTAGGGTGTGTTTTTGTTGATGTAAAGTTTGCTTCTGATTGCTTAAATCTCACAGATCTTGAAGTCTAATTAACATAGGAATCTTTACATCAAATTGATTATCAGTCACATATAAACAAAAGGATAATTTTTCATGTTTGGTTTTTGGATATTGGAACCAAAGTCTGAACATTTCAGCATTGTATTGGATTCTTGATTGATAAAAATTGCATGAGGTCATTGCATCTTAGTTTTTGACAGTGAAAAGAAAATCCATTTTCCTTCCCTTAAATAGACATTCACTGAAAGAAAATACTACTTATCATTTCTTATGCATGTTTTGGGATTTGACTCACAATATCATCAGTTTTCACTCTCATACACCTTTGAGTAAACAACAGCCTTAAAATCAAGCACTAAACTAAAATTTATCAAACACTTTTATATTTTATAGTAGAAAACCTACATTAGCTTAAGGTGTAGGGATTTGGAATAGGTTGAAAGGATAACTTTCCAAAGTTGTAAAACAAACTTATCATCTTGCAATAGGGAGAGAAAATCCAATTTTCATATCATCTTACTAGGATCCCCCTCTCACACAGGGGTTATGCACGAGGTCATGTTCGGGAGAGAGTTACGGAGATTATCCCTCTGTGGTTCAACCGTTTGTAGTAGTAAGATTGTATATTGGGGGTTCTTCTTGAGGTTCAATTGCATTCATTTGGTCTCAGTGCTTCATGAATTCTGAATCCATTCGGGGTCCTCTGGAGTTCTACCGGTCCACTTGTCCTCAGTTCTCTTGAAGGATTTTGGACTTGTTATCCTGCCCATACGTTCGGACTGGACTGTCGATTGTACCCACCCAGGGGCTGACTGTGAGTTGGTGACCTTAGTATCCATAATCTTCAGGGTCTTACAGAAGGTGACGGTGAAGGGAAGTCTCATTGTACCTGGAACAGACATTGGTCAAACTCACTCGGGCTCCTTGGAGGGTAAATCCACAATTACTGTGTGGAAGCTTGCACCAAGGCATAAGTCCATTAAGTAGGTCGCCACTGTAACTGATCCACCCACTCTATCCACGCCCCTTCCTATATTGATTTCGTGATGTTGGATTTCATCACCAACTAGTGGTTTCATTGTGGGAAGTTTTGTTTGATTGTTTGCTTCTTAGATTCATAGTGTGTGTTGTTTGTTTTACTTAGTGGACCTTAGGTCGATTCGGTGTTAATGGCATCAACCCATGGGAGTACCAATGGAGGAACCCCTTGTCCTAGGGAACCTTTCAGCTTTCCTTCTTTTGGAAACATTGGTCCTTCATACATTACCACACTGAGTCTTCCGGGACTCACCATTGGATTACCTGTTTGGTTGTTCCCCACTCCGGTAATATTGAATCTTCCTAGTTCTTTAGCTACATCTAATACTTCAGATGTCAGTACACCACCCACACATCAACCTCATGTCGAATTTTCACCTTTTTCACCCATTAAGTCTCCTTCGTTTTCTCCTTCTTCACCTAGTGAAATTTCTAAAGAAAGTAGCCAGGTTGATAAGATGAAGAAGAAACAGAAAGAGAAGAAGAGGAACAACAAGCAACCAGCTACTATTAATCGTACTGGGAGTGTTGATGAGGTCGAAAAGATTAAAACAAAGAATCTGAAACCCAAATTCCCTTGCAGTCTTTGTAAGGGTGACCACTTTCTAAGGGATTTCCCTGGTCTTCCTAAGGTCTTAGAAATGCGGTCCTCCACATCATCGGCCCCTGTTAGACATGATGGTGACGCCCCATCAACTAGTGACGTTAAGGTTGGTAAGAAGAAGACAAATATCAAATTTCCTTGTATGTTATATGAAGGTGATCATTATTCTCACCTTTGTCATTGTATGGATGAGGCTTCTTCTCTTTTGTAAAAGGTTCAACTTCCAACTGGTTATCGTAAGATTTCGCCCAACCCATTGTTAATTGATGGAATGGTCAATCTAGTTCCATCCACGGTCAATCCGGTTGATCAGGTGGTCAATCTCGTTTCATCCTCGGTTGAACCACTAACCAAAGTAGTTGATCCAGTTTCGTCATTGATCAACCCCACTTTTCATCTGAAAAGTGAAACCCAAGTGACTGATCCAGTCTTGTCATTGGTCAGTCCCACCCTTCATCTAAAGAGTGTTAATGTGGTCAATCCCACTCCTCCTCTAACGAGTGCCAAAGTGGTTGCTCCGGTCCCTTCATCAGTCAGTCTGGTTGATCATGTCGTCAATCCGATCACATCCTTATTTGAACCAGTTGACAAAGTGGTTAATCCGATCCCATCTTCAGTCAATCTCGCTCTTCTGTTAGAGAGTGCAACCCAAGCGATTGATCTATTTCCACCTGTCGAACCCATTCTCCCCTTGGAGAACAAAACCCAAGTGGTCAATTTGATGTCGTTATCAATCAATCCTACTCTCCTGCTAGAGAGTAAACCCGATTATGCCCATGTTTTTCTTGTTGATACAGAATCTACCATGATGGGGGGCATTCCTCCCTCTCCTCTGAAACCCCCTCCAAGTAATGAGGCCATCCTTTTTTATTGGGGTGTGCTAACTGGACCTTGTCTTCCCTCTCACATTCCTTTCAATATTATAGTACAGGTTTGTGGTCGGGACGTTCCTCATGCGTTGATAGATGAAGGTTCGTCTATTAGTATTTTGTCCTCTATTACTTGGCAAGCTTTGGGTTATCCTCAGCTTGTGTCGGTTACCTAGACTCTGTTCGCTTTTAATATAAGAACCAGTCACCCTTTAGGATTCCTTCCTCAGTTTCCTATAACTTTGGGAGGGAAAACTATCTTTATTGATGTTATAGTAATCCAGGACCCCTTGGATTTCGATTTACTCCTTGGGCAAGATTATGTCTATACCATGAAAGCTATTGTGTCCACTCTTTTTCGTGTGATATATTTCCCTTGCGATTGAAGAATTGTGGCTATTGATCAAATTTCATGTGTTGGTCCTGACTAAATTACCAACCCAATGAGATCCCTAAACGGTTCTTATATGCAGAAGATATCGCCTCCACCATAGGTCAATTATGTGGCATTGTCTCCCATGAATTCAATTTTCGATGACTTAGATCCGGTAGTTCACATGGTGATCTCTTCAGTAGGGATTTTGGAGCTTGATCTCCTTACCACTATCACGGACCTCGACATGTGTTCCTTCCAAAGCATTATTCTTTCGTCCAGTGAAGATCTCTTAGAATCCATGACCGAGTTTTGTCCCTTGACATGGTGTCCTTCTAGAGTGTTGTCCTCTTGGAATCCATGATCAAGATGAGAGTCCACGAGCATAGTTTTCCTCTCTGTAGCAAGCTCGTTAAAAAATGAAACAGAGGTCATGAGCATAGTTTTCATCTCTGTGGCAAGCTCGTTAAAAAATGAAACAGAAGCTACGAGCATAGTTTTCCTCTCTGTAACAATATCGTTAAAAAATGAAACAGAAATTTGGGGACTGAACCTGAATCCTTGAGCATAGCTCTTCTCCTATGACAATCTCATTAAAAAATGAAACAATCACCTCTCATACCAAGTTGAGTCTTTCGTTAGGTCTCGTATTTGAACCTTCATTTCATCCACCTGTATCCTTTTTCTCCATCTAGTAGAGAAATTGGTGACAACCTCAAAGTTGGTGAATGAATTAAAGCTTGTGGGGAATGTCTCCAGCCTTTTATTATCATTCTGGAGTCATGCCACTAGATTTTCAAGTTGGGGGCAGAGTACCAACCATCCATAGGTATCCCTACCTTTGGAAATTACGTTGGGAATTTACAAGCATAGTTATTTTGTTTCAAGCTTGTGTAAAAATGAAACCAATAACGAGCATGGTCTTAGTTCATTCTCATGCTCATAAATACATGAGAATGTAACCGAGTATACTTTTATCACTTTTTCGGACTCGTAAAGGTTATACGAAAAAGGAACCCCCTGGAGTCTCCTTTAAGCTATTTTTAGACTCTCTAAACATGAAAATATTGTCAAGAGATCTTTCTTCCTTTCCCACTCGTTAAAAGGTTTGAAAGGGCATCTTTTGAGTGATAATTTATCTATTTTTTGGCCTCACGAGACTAACATTACGAAAAAGGAAAACCCTGGAGTCATATTTAATTTCTTTTCAGAATCTCTAAACATGAAAAATCACCGAGTTTACCTTCTCTAGACTCGTTAAACAATCATACATTGAAGGACCCATATGGGACCAAACCCTTACTTCTTCCAGTTCGTTAAACAAAGGAAGAGGAACTTACCGAAGGTGAGTTATATCGAGCATGTGTTACCCTTCTCGAGATCGTTAAATCAAAAAGAGGTACTCGTCTATCTGGATGGGGGGGAATTTTGAAGGAAGCAAGCCAAGTAGATTTTGAAAACATCACCAGTCACTCTTACAGTCGCCCTTGAACACGACACTTTGTCTTTGCATACATTTTAATCCACTGAAACTCTGCACTAAACCAATCCTCTGATTTTCTTTACTCCTTTGGGTCACCCAACGAAAGTCACAGTATCCACTGCATCATCATGTTTTGGTCCATGTCGTGTTTCTATTGTTGTGCCTCAGTGTTCAAGTAAGTATCTTCCTCGAGAGTCAACGGTTACAAATTTCTTATTTCAATACACGTATCAGTCCATGTTCATTTGATCCACCAATTTACATCTTTGTTTCAGTTTTATTTCATTGATGGGGGATACATCAAGGCCCTCCTTCGACGAGTCTGTTCCTGTCAACTTCATCACATTATCTAGGACTTAGACTTAGAAACCAGTTAGTACCTTGGGACCTGCAGGCCTCCTCACTTCCGACAGTGGGTTTACGTCATTGACCTCTAATCAGATGATTCCACGGATTTTTGACTTCATCTCATCTATTCACATTCGTTGGAATGTACTAGGGTACCTTGGGAATCATTGACATCAACATGATTTCCCTCACACTTGTTAACGGTTTACCTCATTGACCGATAATCAAGTGGTTTGTGCCATGTTCGACATCAGGACATCTATTCACATGGTTAGACTTGTACTGCATCGAGATCAGTAAGAAGACCCTGGGTTGAGTGATCACTCTAGTATGTACTTTTCCCAGGTTGCGATGGAGTTTCTCTTGAATATTGACACATATAGTGTCGCATAGATCCACTTTGTATTGGTTCGTGGATATGTCTTGTCGTATCATAGATCCACTGTGTATTTTTTGTGGCTACGATCAGTTCATGTCATGGAAGTATAGATACACATTGTATCTTCAGTGGCTATACCTTTTTGTCAATATAATTATGGATCTGCAATGTATCTTATGGTGGCCATACCTTGAAAGTATTTATCACTCAAGCATAGGTATTTATGCCTTGGGTTTGAAACATATCATAATATTTGTTTGATGGTTTTGTGTAGCTTCTACCAGGTTATCCGAGTCCATAACCTTGCTCGAAAAAGTCTACAAAGTACTTCAGTCATCAGTTTCCATCCTCTAACTTCGCACTTTGGGGGGCAATCTGTTACATATCAAAATCACTCACTTAAATGATGACCTATTGTCATCATTTCAAGTGTCGCATTTTGGTCACAAGTGTTGCAAACATCATATTGTGATCTTGCCTATGTCGTTTCTCGAATGGCATCAAAAAGAACACTTGAAAACACCCTCAAAGACTAGTTTAAGAAGAAGAAATCATTTGATGAAGAGTACAAAGCTTTTTCCATGAAAAAAAAACACTTAAAAATGAATTTTGAAGACCAGTGCTCCCCTACCCACTGTCAGGGAGTGCCAGCGCTCCTTGACCTTCTCTGGGGGAGCGTTCCAACACTCTATGCACCCTTCTGGGGGAGCGCTGGGATTTTTTAGGAAATTTTGGGCAGTGCTCCCCTACCCACTGTCAGGGAGTGCCAGCTCTCCTTGCCCTCCTTTGGGGGATATTTGCAACACTCTATGCCCCATTATGGGGGAGAACTAGGTTGTTTAAGGAGATCTTGGGCTATTGAGGAAAATCAGGAAAAAATCCCCCTCATCACTGGAGTTGGTTGGATTTGAATCTGAGGTCAAGGATGGATCTTAGGGAAGATCCACAATTGATGGAGAAGGATTCTCAACCTATCCCAATAATCTCTAAGGTGGTTGGGTCTCTCCGAGATTATATAAGGATGCCTTCTCATGGTGAAATAGATGGAGATATTGAGAAATACCTAACTTATGATCTCATAAGGAAGGTAGGATATGGAAGGCATCAAACTTATGATCTCATAAGGGAGATAATCAGTGAAGCATAGTCATTTTGTTTGTGGATCATTTGAGCAAGGGGTTGGACAAGGAGAGCTTGGTGAGGCTATTGCATCTGCATCAAAGGGCTGTAAGTATCTCTATTAAGTTCTCATTAATAAATGTGCTTGGCAGGTTTCCTTCAAGATTGTGTATGCCTACATGAACTTGTCTTTAATGGATAGATCTAGTTTCAAAATAATCGTAGTAGAAGAGGAAGCATGCTTTTTCTTTGATTGGATTGCATGACCTGTTGAAGAGCTTGTGGATCATAGCTCAACTTGGAACTAGGCAAGGACAAACATCGTAAAAAGGTACATCTTCTTCCTCTTCTCTATAGATTAGTTTAGCTAGGTTTAAAGGGACGTCAGTGACCAAAGTTATCACCTTTCTGTCTTGTTTATAGGGGTCTAGATCCAAGAGGAAGTTCACCTGTCCGCAGGGGGATTTTCCTGTAACATGTAGTCAACTTCAAGTTTTGGAATTGAAAATTTATTAAATGTCTTTTATAAAGGGAAAAGGTGGGACCCACTTGGAGACATGAATTTCAATGAAATAAGTCATTAATGAGACTTCAATAAAGAATTAATTAAAAAATGAAGCATATGGGAAATTCTAAAAATAAAAACCCTAACTGCTTCAAGAACATTAAGAGTAGATTTTTAAAAGGCAAGAAAAGGCACCATCAAGGGGTCAGCAATTAAAGGTGAAGAGTTTGCAAGAAGCAAAGCTCTATCTTTCCAAGATTCGGTGGATTAGCCTGGTAATACTTGTCTCTCTACATCTTCTTATTTTTTGTTTCTTTCCATCAAATCTTCCATGAATGTATGGAAAACATGAAGATTTGGGTCTGAGTAGTTATTTCTCTAGAATCTTCAGTTATTTTGTAACATTTCAGGTCCAAAGGAGCATGATCTATGCTTGTAAAAAGTAGATGCAATTCATTTTCAATTCATGTAATTGTAATTGAGACTTTGTTGAAATTGTTTCAGTTCTCTTGTTCCAGACATTATTGAACTTGTCATATTGGGGTATTTTTATTAAATTCCTCTTCCAAAGAACTATTTTGGGGTATTACATTAGTGTTTTCTCATACTTGAGTTGAAAGCATGTGATTTCAAATGTATTGCCTATCAAAATCGTTTTTGAATAATATTGAAGTTATCGTTTAAAGTTCTTTGAAGTCATGTCCATTTCTTCATCTTGCAAAATTCATAGCAGATTCCAAGTTCAGTTTATCTTACAAGAAAGAAAGAATGCATGTTGAAAGAAGACTCCAAAACCTGGTAGACACATATATCTGCTGACACACTTTATCCTATCTTTTCTTTAAATAATATTATGTATATTTGTAGAATTGTATATAAGCGTTGTACATCTGTATATACAAGCTTTCTTGGAAGATATTTCGGGGTTTTCTCTTTAGCATTCACCCTTTGCCTTCATTGTAGAACCATACCAAGAATCTTCCAACATTTCCGCCAAAGAGGAGTACCACCTCTATAAAAATGCATAGGGATTTATATCCTCATGAGGTTGACCTTAAGACCATAAAACAATCTTTTAGATAACCAATGACATGGTGATGCATTCTAGGAATATAATTGTTTTCGTACATGCAAGCCAAATACTAGTAATAACAAAATGGCTACGTGCATCTCATCTTCTCTCTTGATTTCAAAATTGCATAATGATGCAGGAGCATCGTTGGCAAGCATGCGGAGCAGGACATATCAGCGTCTGGGAGTCTATACAGAATCTCAACGCTGGCAGTCACAGTAGACATTTTGAAGTATGCCTTAACTCAGCACCAAAAAAATATTTTGAAGCACGCTTGAGAAATCGCGAGTGAAGTGGGAGTTTCCACTCCGGCTCTGGAATGCAACTGGACTAAGATGGTCATAGGTTAGGTTTTGATGTAGACAAGTAGTCAGGGGGAACCCTAAGAGCCCTCTGAGATAAATAGAGGTTATGTACGCCCAAATGAGGCTAGGTGCAAGTTAGTAGGAGATTTCTGAGTTTTTAGTTTTTGTTTTCTATTTCAGTTGTAGCCATTTTCACTTATGAATATAACAGAGGAAAATTAACCCAATGCATGCGGTGGACATTGCTTGCAATTACCTGGTATTGTGCTTTCATGAATGAATGAATGAATTTCATTATGAGTGGAGGGAACTGTGAATGTTAGGATAAGTTTCAATTGTTTCTCTTCTGTTGAAGTGGTGCAAGGTGTGCACATAGAACACAAGGAGTGAGTTAACGGATCTGTTTCAATTTCGAAGCTCATAAGAGATAGCATGAAACTATCCCTTTGCAAGGAGTGCAAATTGACTGGTGCAAGGCATGCACAGTCATCCGCAAGAATTTGAACCTTGCGTAAAGATCTGGTGCAAGGAGTGCACAGATCCGAGATTCACCTAAGTGTCGAAGGAACTTTGCAAGAAATCGAAGAACTAGAAAAGGAGAATGCCAGGAGGGTGAGAGGAATTTATCTTCTAGAAATCATTCGGATCTGAGTTATCAAAATCCCTGAAATGCAAGAAGTGTGTGGGAAGTCGAAGTCTTAACGAGACTAAGCTCAGGAGGAATAACACTTTTCATAAGTGTTAACAAGATTCAAGAAACAGACTCACAGGAAGGATAAAGGTCAAAGCCTTTGAATCCTTTGAAAATCTTCTAAGTCTGAAGAAAGCATAAGCTCAAGGAGAAAGATCTAGACCATCTGGTCAGCACCCAGACAACGAGGAGCAAGCACACAAGAGGAAAGATATCATTTTTTCGGTCTGAGCGCAAAAGAATCGTAGCTGCCTGACCAAGGTAATGTGAACTAACGATAAGCCTTGAAAGTATACAGGAGGAGCGGGGTGACGAAATTCTGAAATCATTGGAATCATCCATCAAGGGGGACACGTGGCGAGAGATCAACATTTCACTGATTTGTGACTCTGAGAAGTCAAAGGCAAAGTTATAAGAAATCGTGAATCATGAAATCGTGATTTGATCACAACAATTGATCAGAGGAAGGAGTTGAACCATAGATCTGGTCTTGTCGGGAGTTTGCCACTCATGAAATCAGAAATAGGAGTTCTAGAAACTCACGAAATCCGAGTTCACGATTTGATCTAAGTCATCGAATCAAGGAGAGATATGGATCATTGGTTTCCCAGGAAGATATCAGGAGTTCGGACCTCGGGACGATCGAGGTGAATCCCATCGGGAGTTCCTGATACACAAAATCGCAATGCGCTTGGAAGATTGGCCCAAGGTCATAGCGAAGGGTCATATCAGTGACGACGAATAGAGGGGTTGGCACGAGATAGGATCCTGTCGGGATTTCGGAGGTCAGGAGAGTTGAGTTGACTCACATGCGAAGACCCGATACATGGAGTCGCGATGCATCTTTTGATCAGGCGAGTGGTCACAGTCGTGGTCACGTAAAGGAAAGGGCTTAGCCAAAGAAGAGCTAGCGACCGTTTGGCATTGAGGTTTGAACAACGCTCAGGAGAGGGCCCACGGATCTCATACGACTTGCATATTTGGAGAAAGGACCTGTGTAAGTGGGTTTGGGGTCTAGCAAAGACCTAGAGAGTCAATCAGACTCAGTTTCTTGATCGATCCTAGACTAGGAGGTCGCTCAACCCTTAGGAGAGAAGGGGGATCTGCATCAAGTGGTATCAGAGCAGAGTTTTTCTTGTAGACATCAGGAAAAGGAGAGGAGATAGAAGAACTCAAATTTGTACTCTGTGTGTGACAGACAGTCAACACAATGCCACCAAGGAGATGAGCGGAAGCACCTTTAGCCAATCGAGTTGTAGAAAGGGAGATGTGAGAACTTCGTGCAAGATTATAGGTGATGGAGGTAGCGCAGAGGAGAGCACCTGATGTTGGAGACATTAGCAGTGCAGAGAGTGAAGAAGTAGAAGCCGAAGAAGTTGCAGGAGAGGATGTTGTTGAAGAATGCTTGCTAAGAGCAGTTTCTAGATTGGGAGGCAGAGCTAAGACAGAGGTCCCAATGTATGAAGGCAATTTAGATGTTGAGTAGCTGCTGGATTGGATAAGATCCATGAACAAACATTTTGACTATGAAGATGTTGATGAAGAGAGAAAGGTGAAATAGGTTGTCACCAGGCTAAAAGAACATGCAGCACTATGGTGGGATGAATTGTAGGCTGAGAGGAGAAGCAAAGGCAAGTAGAAGATAAAGAATTGGGACAGAATGGTAACCAAGCTTAAGGGTAAGTTCATGCCCAAGGATTATCAAATTAATCTTTTCAAGAAAATGTAGAACCTGAGACAGAAAGGGATGACAGTTAAGGAGTACATAGAGGAGTTCTATAGGCTGAACATCAGAACTGGACAAAGGGAGAGAGATGAAGAAAAAGTTTCCATATATATAAATGGATTGAGATATGAAATCTAGGATGAGCTCAACATGATGTCAGTAAAGACAGTGGAGGATGCTTAACAGTTTGCACTGAAGGTAGAGGAGAAGTTGGCCAGAAAACAAAGCCAACAAGGAAGAGGTAAAAGCCCAGCCCCAACCAGAGGTAATGAATTTACCCATGACAAGGCACATAAGTCTAAGTACGAGGCTGAAAACCCACACAGTCACTCAAAAAGAGGAGAAAATCCCCAAGGAAGACAAGGTGGTGGAAGAAGTTCTTATAGAGGAAGGGGAAGAAGAGGAGGAGGAGAAGTAAGATGATATGCCTGTGGAAAGACAAGACACATGTCTTGGGAATGACCTGAGAAAGAGAAAGAAGGAGGAGGTGAAGCTTACATTTTAGAAGCACAGAGAGGGAATGTTGAAGCAAAAGGAGAAGAGGATGGAAGATCCTTGATGTTGAGGAAGGTTCTCTTAAAACCAGAGGTAGAAGTTGAAAAGCCAATGCAGAGGAATAGTCTCTTTAGAACAACTTTCAAGACTAAAGATAGAGTATGCAAGGTGATAATTGACAGTGGGAGCACTGATAACTTAGTATTCACAGAGATGGTGGAGAAATTGGAGCTGGAGACAACCGCACATCTGAAGCCATACAAAGTCTCATGGTTGCAGAAAGGACACCGGGTAATGGTTACTAAACAATGCTTGGTTGAATTTAAGATAGGAGGATATAGAGATGAATTTCTATGTGATGTAATTTCCATGGATGTATGCCATATTTTGTTGGGAATACCATGGCAGTTTGACAAGAACGTCATTCATGATGGGAGGAAGAATACATACACCTTGGAGAAGAATGGTAGAACACACATGTTGTTTCCAATAGAGGAGAAGAAAGTGAAAGGGGAAGCCAACACGAGCATACTTCTCATGAGCGGGAAGGAACTCTTGAAAGAAGTCAAGAAATAATAGGAGATGTAGTTTGTTGTGATGAGGAAACCTAGAGTTATCCTTACAAGTACATCGATGGATGATTTGCCTGAAGACGTTCAGGAATTGTTGGATAATTTTGCTGACATAGTGGTGGATGAGCTGCCTAACTCATTGCCACCCATCAAAAGTATTAGCCACCATATTGACTTGATACCAGGAGAAAGTCTATCGAAAAAAGCAGCATACAGATTAACACCTCGAGAGAATGAGGAAGTGAAGAACCAAGTCCAAGAACCATTAGACAAGGGTTTGGTCAGAGAGAGCTTGATTCCATGTGCAGTACCAACTGTGTTGAGTCCAAAGAAGGATGGAGGATGGAGAATGTGTACAGACTCAAGAGCCATTAACAAGATCACCATCAGGTATAGATTTCCTTTACCAAGAATGGATGATTTAATGGACTATTTAAGTGGAGCAAATTTGTTTTCTAAGATAGATTTGAAAAGTGGACATCACCAGATTAGAATGAGAGAAGGTGATGAGTGGAAGATAGCCTTTAAGACAAATCAAGGTTTGTATGAGTGGATTGTTATGCCATTTGGCTTAACAAATGCCCCAAGTACTTTTATGAGGCTGATGAATGAAATACTAAAAGATTTCATTGGCAAGTTTGTGGTTGTATATCTGGATGATATATTGATCTTTAGCAAGACTAAAGAGGAGAATTTGAGGCACCTAACGCTAGTGATGAGAAGACTATAGCAGGAGAAGTTGTTGATAAATCTGAAGAAGTCCTATTTTATGAAGACATAACTCATTTACTTGGTTTTTTTTATCTCTTCTAATGAACTAAAGATGGATCCAGAGAAGATGAAAGCAATCAAAGAATGGTCGTCACCAAAGAGTATGTTTGAGGTAAGGAGATTCCATGGATTAGCAAGCTTCTATAGGAAATTCATCAAAGACTTCAGCGGAATTTGTGCGCCAATGATGGATACAGTGAAGAAGAAGCACACATCTTTTAAATGGACAGAGGAAGCTGAGAGGAGCTTCAATATATTGAAGGAGAAAATAACATAATGACCAATTCTAGTCTTGCCGAATTTTGAGAAGACATTTCAGGTGAGATGTGATGCAAGTGGAGTTGCAATTGGAGCAGTTTTGAGCCAGGATAATAGACATGTTGCCTATTTCAGTGAGAATTTGAATGAGACCAAGAGAAAATACTCCACGTATGATAAGGAATTTTATGCCATAATTCAAGCCTTGAATAAGTGGAGACATTACCTTGTCCCATAGGAATTTGTCTTGTATAGCGATAACTAGGCTTTACAATTCATAACCAGACAAGAAAAATTGAATCAGAGGCATGCAAAATGGGTTGAGTTTATGTAGAATTTTACTTTTGTCATAAAAAATATTGTTGGGAATGCTAACAAAGATGTTGATGCATTAAGCAAGAGATGCTTGATTCTGCAGGAATTTTAGGTGAAGACCTTGGGGTTTGAACACCTTAAGGACATGTATTGTGTTGATACAGTTTTCAAGGAAGCATATGAAGCATGTGAAAATCCTGTGCTGAGAGACAGAAGCCAGTGGACAGAGTATATGATTCAAGAGGGATTGTTGTTCAAGGGAAATCAGTTGTGCATACCAAAATACTCAATGAGGGATAACCTTCTGAAGGAAAAACATAGTGGAGGATTGGCTGGACATTTTGACCATGATAAAACATTTGCACAATTGAGCAGTTCATACTATTGGCTAGGTATGAGAACAAAAGTAATAAATTTTGTGAACAGATGTAGAATCTGACAACATACAAAAGGAAAAAGATAGAACATTGGATTGCATCAACCATTGTCAATACCAAAGAGGCCTTGGGATGCAATAAGCATGAATTTTTTGATGGGACTGCCAAGAACGCAAAAAGGATTTGATTCCATATTTGTGGTGGTGGATAGATTTTGAAAGATGGAACACTTTATCCCATGATAGAAGACCATTGATGCAACGCATGTTGCAAATCTATTTTTCAAGGAAGTTGTAAGACTTCACAGCCTACCTAGAAGCATTGTCTCGGACAGAGACACAAAATTTGTTGGACACTTTTGGAGAACACTGTGGAAGAAGTTGGGGACATATTTGTTATTCGTCTCATATTATCACCCTCAGAAAGATGGATAGACTGAGGTGGTAAACAGAAGTTTGGGAAGACTATTGAGGAGTCTGGTTACTAAGCACCATAATTAGTGGGATCAGAGAATGCTACAAGTAGAATTTGCACACAATGACTCACCGAACAGGAGCACTGGAAAGATCCCATTCCAAATATTGTATGGAATGCAACCTAGGGGATTATCTAAGTTGAGATACTTGGAACAGAGTGATATCAAGAGCACTAGAGCAGAATATTTTGCTGCAAAAATGCAGAAGCTCTATAGCCAGATCAGAGGACAGTTGCAGAGTTCTAACCAGGAGTACAAGCGCAGAGCTGATCAGCATTACAGAGAACTTCAATTTGAATAAGGAGATCGGGTTCTCTCACATCTCAGGAAAGAAAGGTTCCCTAGGGGAACATATAACAAGTTAAAAATGAAGAAGATAGGACCATGTAAGATCTTGAGGAAGTTTGATGCAAACGCCTATGAGATTGAGCTGTGAGATGATGTGGGAATATCGCCCATATTCAATGTTTCAGACATGTATCCTTACAGGAAGTATGACACCGAGTAATCAGAATATCAAGAGAAGATTCAGTGGGAGAAAAAAGTGCTTGTAGCAGAAAAACCACAGATGGAGAAGATCATTGATCAGAGGATCGGCAAAAAGACTAGGAGGAAGACCTATTTTGAATATCTGGTCAAGTGGAAGGGACACCCAATAGAAGATTACAATTGGGAAAATTAAGTTGCTATACAGAAGCATGGAAATTCGATGCAGGAGCTCATGGATAGGAGTCCGTGAATTTTTTTCAAAGGTATTATTGATGCAGACCCCCCTTCTCTCTTAAGGGTTGCGCGACCTCCTGGTCTAGGATTGATCAAGAAAATGAGTCTTATTGACTCTTTGGGTCTCTACTAGACCCCAAACCCACTTACATAGGTCCTTTCTCAAAAGACATAGGTTGTACAAGACCCACGGGCCCTCTCCTGAGCATTGTTCATACCTCAACGCCAAACATGTGCTAGCTCTTCTCTGGCTAAGCCCTTCCCTTTACGTGACCAAGACTGTGACCACTCTCCTGATCAAAAGGCACATCGTGACTTCGCATATTGGGTCTTCGCATGTGGGTCACCCTAACTCTCTCGACCTCTGAAATCCCGACAGGATCCTAGCGCGTGCTAGCCCCTCTATTCTCCTTCACCGATATGACCCTTCACTATGACCGTGGGCCAATCTTCTGTGTACATCGCAATTTCGCGTATCGGGAACTACTGGTGGGATTCACCTCCATCCTCCCGAGGTACGAACTCCTGATATCTCCCTGGGAAACCAATGGTCCAGATATCTCCTTGATCTGACGACTCAAATCAAATCGTGAACTCAAATTTTGCGAGTTCCTAGAACTCATACTTCTGATTTCTCGAGTTGCGAACTCCCGACAAGACTAGATCTACAGTTCGGCTCCTTCCTCTGATCAACGACTGTGATCAAATCATGATTTCACGATTCATGAGTTCTTATAACTTTGCCTTTGAATTCTCTGAGTCACGAATCAACGAAACACTGATCTCTCTCCATGTGTCCCCCTTGATGGATGGTTCCGATGAATTCGGAATTTCGTAACCCCGCTCCTCTTGTATACTTTCAAGGCTTATCATTAGTGCACTTTACCTTGATCGGGCGGCTACGATTCTTTTGCGCTCAGACTGAACGATTGAGATCTTTCCCCCTCTGTGCTTGCTCCTCATTGTCTGGGCACTGACTAGACGGTCCAAATATTTCTCCTGAGCTTATGCTTTCTTCAGACTTAGAATATTTTCAAAGGCTTAGACCTTTGTCCTTCCTGTGAATCCATTTCTAGGATCTCGTTAACACTTATGAAAAGTGTTATTCCTCCTGAGCTTGGTCTTGTGAAGAATTCAAATTCCCACGTAGTTCTTGCATTTCAGGGATTTCGATAACTTAGATCCAAAGGATTTATCGAAGAGAAATTCCTGTCGCCCTCATGGCGTTCTCCTTTTCTGGTTCTTTGACTTCTTGTGAAGTCCCTTCGACACTTAGTCGAATCTCAGATATGTGCACTCCTTGCACCAGATCTTTATGCAAGGTTCAAATTCTTGTGGACTACTGTGCATGCCTTGCACCAGTCTCTTTGCACTCCTTACAAAGGGAAAGTTCCATTCTATCTCTTCTGAGCTTCAGAATCGAAACAAATCCCGTTATCGCACTCCTTGCATTTTGTGTGCACACCTTGCACCACTTCAACAGAAGAGAAACAATCGAAACTTATCCTAACATTCACAGTTCCCTCCACTCTTAACGAAATGCATTCATTCATTCATGAAAGCACAAAAACAGGGAATTGCAAGCAATGTCCACCCCATGCATTGGGTCAATTTTCCTCTGTTATATTCATAAGTGAAAATGGCTACAAATGAAATCAAAAACAAAAACTGAAAACTCAGAAATCTCCTACTAACTTGCAGCTAGCCTCATTTGGGCATACATAACCTCTATTTATCTCATAGGGCTCTTAGGGTTCCCCCTGACTACTTGTCTACATAAAAACTTAACCTATGACTATCTTAGTCTAGTCGAATTCCAGAGTCAGAGTGGAAACTCCCACTTCTCTAGCGATTTCTCAAGCGTGCCTCAAAAGATTTTTCCGGTGCCGAGTTAAGGCGTACCTCAAAATGTCTGTTGCAACTGCTAGCGTTGAGATTCCATATAGACTCCCAGACGCTGATAGGTCCTGCTTCGTGTGCTTTCCAGTGATGCTCCTGCATCATATAAAGACAAGTTGATGGATATTGAAGTTGGTAGTTGTGGAATTTTTGCATGTGTTGTTACTCACTTATTCTGTCAGCGAAGTTGTAACACCCTGTTTCCCCCAATTTGTAAAAATAACTGGACTAGCCAAGAACTGTGGCAAACTCAGAAATGTGAATATGTGATGTGAATGGACCTTGTGGAAAAGGTCGATGAATGTGAATTATATTATGAATTTATATTGCAGGACTGTTGAGAGGGGATGTACAAAAAAAGAGACCACGATGGCGGTGGAAGGCACCTGGAAAGGTGGCGTTAACTTCCACCGAGAATTAATACCGTATTTGGACTTCACTGGCCCAGAGAACCAAAAGCGACTCACTAGCCCCAAATTAAATGTCTCGTCGGCTGGTAGGTAGATGGCTCCTCAGAAATTTATGAGGGATGGGGAGGTGAACCGACCATCTGTAGAGCCGTCAGGCCTGACCAGCACGAGGAAAATCGTGCCACACGCAACCTCGCAAGAGGATAAGGTGTGGGGGAGAAGTGATTGGGGGAAGATGCGAGGGGAGGAAGAGAACTCTAGAAATAGGCAGAGTGAGTGATAGCAGAGAGGAAGGAGAGTAACCTTCACTTCTGGTCACTGGCAGACAGAGACACAGTCTCACAGCATCGTGGTCTCAACTCGGGGGTGGCTAGTGGTAAATCCGCTGGGAGTCACTGAGCCTACGATTGGGTGGAAACGAGCACCCCTCTCAGTAGTTGCATAACCCTTGGTGTTATTTCTGATAAGTGTTTTGCCTCTGGCATCTTGAAATATATATTTATTCAGACATTTATGTTTATAAGCTGTGAAATGGTGAATGATTCCAGAGTAAGAATGTTTGTATGGTGTTTTGATCAATACTAGTAGATGCATGTTTATAATGGAAAGACTATGTATGGCTTATGTCTTCATAAATCGCTATTTATATGCTTACCGACCTAATTCAGATTTCATGTCTGATTCATGGGAGAAAGGTACACTTATATGCCTCAGATAGTACCCTAGGTAAAAACCTCCCCATAGAGATACCCTCCTTGAAAAGCCCATCAAGAACCAGGAAAGAGAATGTGAAGGTGTAAGGCCTTAGTAACCCTGCACGAGGAGGAATGATCCTCTTGAAAACCCGAGATGGTAGCATAAGGATGAAGTATCGAATCGACGGACGAGATCTCATCAAGAGATCTGTGGTCACTCACGATCGTTAGATCGGAAGAAGAAGATGGAGTGTTAAGTGCCTTAACCTTGATAGGTATTGATCGACGGACGATATTCCATCGGGAAACCTGTGGTCACGCATGACCGTTAGATTGGTAGGAGTAAGTAGGGTTTTAAATGCCTTACCCCTTTGTTTTCTGTGTCTTCATGGGCAGCGAAGAAATCAGGACCGTAAATCTCCAAGGTCCATGGGAGTATCTGGACCGTTGATTTTTCCACGTCCAGGGAGTAGTGGAAGAATGCACGGGTAGGAACCAATCTGAGCCGTCAAATCTCGGCTAGAAAACCTGACAGTCGTTAGATCTGTCAGGAGTTACCCGAGGGTTAAACCCCCAGTTGATAGGGGCGAAATCCCTGGGATAGATCTGGACCGTCCGAATAACGGAGGCCACGTGTCGTGAGATTACCCATTTTGGGAAATCGGGAATCGCGAACTCGGGAGTCCTGGTGACGATAGTTCGAGACTTTCCATGGTGAAAACCCCGGGATAGATCTGGGTCGTCCGAATAACGGAGGCCACGTGTTGTGAGATTACCCATTTTGGGAAATCAGGAATCGTGAACTTGGGAGTCTTGGTGACAAGAGTTCGGGACTTTCCATGGTGAAAACCCCGGGATGATCTGGACCATCTGAATAACGGAGGCCACGTGTCGTAAGATTACCCATTTTGGGAAATCAGGAATCGCGAACTCGGGAGTCCTGGTGACGAGAGTTCGGGACTTTCCATGGTGGAGACCTTGGGATAGATCTGGACCGCTCAATCTCGGGAGGCCACGTGTCATAAAATTACCCATTTTGGGAAATCGGGGATCGGGGATTCAGGAGTTCCGTTGAAAAGAGGTCGGGATCTCGCCTTGATAAATCCTGACGGAAATAAAACTGTGGTCATATGAGAAGAGGTCATATCTACCAAGGCGTAGCCCAGGGGGGCTAATTGCCAAACGAGGCATGTTCGACACTTCGGCATTTCGGTACTCGGGACACCTAAGGGCATGCTTCCCTGTGCCAACAAATCTCGATATTAAGACTTGCAAACCCCCACCTGTTAGTATGAGGGTTAAGTATCGATAAATGGATGAGATCCTTTTGGAGGATCCGGAGTCTGTGACACCTGTAGATGTGGGGGGGGAAGGAATGCAAAGGATAGTTCCTCGACCCCTCTCAACCTTTACAAGTGATGAACGAACATGATCCTTTTAGAGGATCCAGGGTCTGGGATGACCGTGAGATGTGAGGAAGAGATGTCGGCTTTAAGTTGGGGCATGAGTGCGCATTAAGGTAAGTAACGAGCATATCTGGATGGCCAGAGTCCACCCGCCCAGATCTACGGCTGAGGTTTCATTCCGGAGCCCCCTTGCTATTCTGCCTTTAGCGGTGGGGGGGGTGGTCCAGAATCAGACGTGCAACTCTCGAATGGTTGAGATTAATTCACCTTGATCAACGGTGCTCAGATGAATTCCGGACCCCCCTTTCCATTCTGCCTTTAATTAGGGGGGGGGGGGGTCTGGAATAGTGTGGCGTGTGAAGTGGGGCCCCCTCCTGTCCTGTCGACTACCGTGTCGCATTTCCCCCTCTTCCACCTGTACTCCACTTAACCATGCGACGGTCCTGTTCTCATTGGCTGTTCTCTAGCCCTGTTGGGATTCATCCCTATTGGCCGGTCACTAGCCCTGTCGGGGTTCGACGGTTGCAAAGTCGAACGATTCGACACCCCTATAGCGTCGAGGCGTGAAATACAAAGAGGCACCGCGATTATTTGAACTATGATCATGACCCGCGATCACATGGGAACAGAGAGAGAGAAAGAGCTAGCTTGCGCTAGGCCTCCGTAGGTAATTCGGGGGCTCTAATTCAGTAGAAATCAACGAAAAAATTGATTGAGGTAGTGGGTATGTGACAGAAGTCTCTTTATTTGTTCTCCTAGTAACTCCTCTTGGGATTGGCCATCTGATCCATATTTTATGAGAAAAACGAAATGACTACATATTATTAACATGTGCTTAACACAAAATAATAGAGATATAGTAAAATTGGTTTTCTATTCAATAAGTAAATAAGCTGAAACTGTAAAACGCAGCGGAAAAGAAGCTTCTGGAATGGTGGTGGCTTATCTCTAAGAAGAGTTGTGATGGTTGTGCTCATTCACAAGAAGATGGTTACAATGAGGCTCTGAGGGCCTTTTTACAATAAACAGGAATGTCAAAAACCCTATACATCCAAAAACCTAACCCTAGGAGATGAAGCGCCAAAAGTCATGTGGGCCCCGTTTGGGTAAGTCAGTACATCAACTTATCGGGATCGTAATTTTTGCATACGATCTTTGTTTGACGTGCTCAATACCTCGTTAGAAAGATATATCTGAGGACTACAACTTTTGTGGGAACAGCATTGAAGGAACCTCCATGTTGCTCCTGTTTTCCCAAAAAATGTCATTTAGGGCCTCAAAACGGCTCTAAAAGTTTCAGGACCCAAAAAACTGCTAAAAATAGTAAATTACCAAAATTGCCAGAAAATTGTTTTGAGCCAGTTGGAAAAGGTGGGTGGCCACTGATATCCACTTGGATCACTATGTTGGATTGGATATACTTCCATTACCGCCCTCATTCTCTTAGGACTTACACTCATTCTTCATTTTGCAGTGATCCTCCATATTTTGGGAAGGAAGTGTTTTGTATAGTAAAAGCATATTTAATATAATGGTGGTTCCTTTAATCAAACTCTTCATAGGTGTAATGTGTGCATATGTTTATTTCCATGTGTGATAATTCTTTAGCATTTTCTCTAGAAGATGAATTTTATTTGATTTGAATTCATTGTGGATATATCTTGAATCACTCTTATCCTAATGTGAGACACCCTCTCATTATCCATTGGGGAACCCTTATTTATTCATTGGATGATGTGTCTTATGATTCAACGTATACATTTACTTTCTCTCTCTACTTCTTATTTTCTAGTGGAGTGTCATGTGACATATTCCAAGATAATTAATCAATCCATGGTTGAGTTATAAATGTCTTTTATGGTCCTAACGTTGTTAAATTTGTGCTCCATGCTCTACCAATACAATCTTAGCACATATAGCACATATGATGGAATATGCTTCAATCTCATCGTGCTAAATGTGAATTATATGCACTAGGTTGTATCATTTAGATTTGCATAATCGCATTATTATGTAAATGCTTTGCTTGCATCCTTTTATCCCTTTCTATTGGATGATAACAAACTAAGCAAGTTCCTTCCCTTAGTAGTTATAACTCCAACAAGATTTGGTGAGATTAAATGGCACTGGATTTTCCAATTTATTTTGGTTTTATTGTCTCTTTGGTAAATTTATGAATTGCATATTTGTCTAGATCCTTGGAATATGAGCAATGATATGCCTACTCATATATGGGCTTGACTTGCATAGGGAGTAACAACCTTTATGAACGAGGTATCTCATAGATTTCTCAAAAATACATTATGGGTTTTGTGTCTCCACATTGAGTTATGATAGAACTCATGATGACGAGGTACACAAAATCTTGTCAACAAACCTTCTCTTAATTTGACCTATGATGGATTTCAACAAGTAGTGCATCGATCCTTCTCTTACTAATTTTCAATCTTGGGATTTTAAGCTTGGATTTTTTGGAGGGACTTTCCTGGATTATCCACTTTCATTTGTTATATTCTTATCTAATATGTAAAGTTGTTATGTTCTTTATTACTTAAAAACCATGCTGATTCATGGGATTTATATGTATTGTGGATCACTACATAGCTAGTTTTTAGAGTCCCTATCAATTGTTAATTGGTTTTAACATAGTACTTGTATAAATTTGAATATCTTTGTGATACTTATATACTAAATGCTCCCACCTATAAGATATCTTTTGCAACTATATGGAAACTATGCACTCCTTCTCCAGACCTAATTACCTTGACAATTTCATATCCCTCACCACTTAGAGAATCCAGTTTGGTTTCAATAGTCGGGGTAGAAAATAGTGGTTTAACTTTTTCTGGTCTTTGGTAATAGTGGTTATTCTAGAATTCTACTAGTTATAATCCATCTAAAAGGCTCTTTCTCTAGTTGGTATTTTTAATCCTAAAACGTTGAGGCCCCTCCTCCATAACATGGTGTTTATATTTCCCATTTACCTTTTCATTATTAAGCTTATCGTTTTGTCCTTGTCATCTACATTCACGAGCCCATATTATGTTTCTTACATGGATGATAAAGGGAAAGACATTATGCATGATGATATCCTAGTTGCTAAAGTATAGCACTCTTGTTTTCCCACAAAAGAATATGTTGTTTACCTTGGTACATAGAAAAACAAGAGATGTTTTACTTTGGAGAAACAACCTTACTAACTCAAATCAAGCACTCCTTCAAACCCTCCTCATATGTACTCCTCGGTTGATCCTAGTCAAAATATCCCTTCTATAATGTTCCTGACTTGGCTAGTCTAGGAAACACTGCTAATGTGTGTGTAGGATTAATCGTTTACAACATATAAATGATCATACAAATAACAAATGCGGAAAAGGACTGCAAAGTTTATATTATGATATCTCTGCAGATTACAAAGGCCGAATACGGCTAAATAAAATGAATCACTCGGCTAGATCAAAAGACAAAAGGATCTTAGCTGGAATACAATAAGCAAACTAAATGATAATACCTGATAATAGACGAGCACTACAGGATCAATGGATGAGCTGGAACTATGGCAGCTCGTACGGTAACTACTGGAAGTCTGGAAAGTTCTCCCTGGTGGCTATACCTCTCAGAATGGCCTGGAAATTATCCCAAATGGTGCGCCCTGCTCTAGCTCTCGGGCCTAGTAATTGGTCAACCCCTCTACTGGTGGGTCTGGACCCCGGATGGATCCCCCTAGGGGAATGCGCTCCTCTCTCACTGGAAAAATGTGCCCTAGTGATTCCATAGTTGGAATTGGCTGAGATGTATCTCAAAATGATCACCTTGGTCTACTGGGAAATGGATCAGACAAGTTTCCCTGAATCTGATCTGATGCTCACTCGGGAACCCCAAATGTGTCTGCAAGAAGTGTCGCACTTCCAAGTCTAGAAAATGCACCCCCAATTATTCATCCATTAGAATATGATGAGGAATCAAGAAAAATATGTGCCATGCCTTCCTCTCAACTGGGTCGGAGGGGAATCTCTGAACTCCTCTCGGATGGGACAAGTTGATCCACTCAACCTCCTTAAGAGTTGAGCCCTCACCCTGGATAAGTGTGCCCTTGCTGCTGGACCCTACGTAATTGTTGTTGAAGAATGATGGAAGACCTGTGTGATATTCCTGGTGACTAGGATGTGTCTCTCAACACCGAAATCATCCAACTGGTGTCTTCCTCCTGGAATCCACTGAACTATCTCTCCTGAGATGCACCTCTCTCCTCAATGACAAGTCATAATCTGCATAATGATGAATTAGGTCGTTGACTCTTCTCTTATAGATTTCCAAAACCCTAATTCACTATTGAAACCCTAATTCGTTGTTAACCTTTTCCCTCCAAGTGACATTTACTTTATTTTTTTATTCCTTGATTAAATCACTTAACTAATTAATTAACTAATCATTTTACCTCTAAAAAGTGATTTATCCATCCTTATGGCTTCTCCAGCAACTGAAAGTCACTTCTCATCATCTTATCCTATAGTTCTCTTCTTCCCAATTCCAATGAGATAATACACTAAGAGGTTTCTCCAAGTAATATGCCCATTATGACCTTCTTATTGAAATTAATTAAGATATGACCCATAATAACTCAAAATTATGGAAATCGTCGGAATGCAACGAAACCAAAACCAAGATGTGCGGAATGGATCCTGATGATGAACGATGTAATTTTGGCCCAATAAAACCCAACAATATCTCCCAAACTCTCTGTCACCCCTATTTGGCTACTCTAGTAGGCATAACACTCTGTAAAGTTATAATGTCCCAAAATGGGGACATTATAGTCCTCCCTGCCAGAATATTGCTTGTCCTCAAGAAATAATTGAATCCAACTACATATGATACCAGGGTCCCATATCCACCTGTGTGACACAAGGTAGACTCCTCTCAAGATGTGGTATCTCCAAGTGCTCACCACGCATGACACCCACATGCTCCTGATGAGTAGAATGATCAATGGTCGAGGAATCTCAATCAACTCCTTGAGTAACCACTCTACTCGAAACTCAAATCCATCAAACGTTGAACTACCAAGCACTCCAATCCCTGGATCCCATATCAGAAATTCAACTACAATGCTCTGTGGAGTATAGTTCTGTAACATATCAACACCATGAGTCTCCTGCAAATAACACATGGCCTTAACCTGAAATGGGTCTATCCTACCAAACCATACCAAACTCAACATGACCCCCACCGACTGAACATGTCGCTGCCATAGTGAGGTACTACAAGACCTCAACGAATCACCAGTCAGTGACGTTCTCTCCCCAGTACTGAAAATCAATGGAAAATCAAAGTGACTCCCCTGCAAACGTCCGCTCTTCTCCATCAGTCAATGAAATGTCTGGTCTTGTAATCCCAAGGGTCCCATGCTAGTCTCTGACAGGGACCATCATGTCAATGTTGCTCTACTTTGATCATGATTGTCTGCTCAAAGTATCCATACTGGACCCTCCACTCCTGTATCCTCATAAGATGAAACAAACTATTGACCAAATGGACTCCCAGATCCCATGTCAAATTTGGAAGTTCATCACTTCCAATCCCCACTAAATGTTGGTGTTCCCTACTGGTAACTATCGAAAGCACTCCACCCTCATCCCAATGAGAGTCTGAATATGTAGAAACCTCTGAGATATCCTCTGTACCATGGTCTAGGATACTCCCCATCACACACATGGCCTCAACTATCTGCCCCTGATGATCCACCCCTATCTCGATGAATGCAATCAATAAACTCCTCTCAAGTGGTCTCAGCCTACCAACTCTCCATGTCCCCTGCCACTGTATATCTCCCCCTGTGTTGTTGTCAATGATGAAAGTATCGGGAAAGACTATCATAAATATATGCAACCAACTGTAGGACTTGAAAGTATCATATGCTTTGTTCAATCCAAAGGATTTAACAAAAATATCATCCATCAACACCCATGGTAAATAATCGCATGTACTCATCACTAAACACCAACCATCGAGTACAATGGTAGGTACCTCCACCAACTGCGAGTCAATCATTCTCCATCCATCATCACTCACGCAACTACTACTAAGGTGAAGGTGATCTCCCAGATATGTATACTTCTACAAGGGAGAGGAATATCCATGCTCTACTAAGTACATCTCCTCCTTGCAATCCAGTGCGTCCCCCTGAATCCCACTGTACAACTATGTATGTCTCTGTGAACTACCACTCATCACTGTATGCCCCTGCATACTCATGTGATCTCCTGTATACACTTGCAACATCCTGGATCCTGGGTGTTCTACGGGGTCATCCTCTACATGAAGTTCAACCAATCCTGGAACACAAATGGAAGTGTCCTCATAACTGCCCCTAGCTCTGGAATCCCCATGTGTGCGTGTGTGCTTAATTGTCTCAACACCCCTCGTGAAGGGTGGCTCCTGTGACCTATGGACATCCTCATGTATCTCTGGGTCATATCTCTCCATACTCATTAGTGATCCTGGGTAATCCTCATGCTCCTCCCTCAAATGGTGCTCCACTGCTAAACCACCAACATCCTCTCACAATGTGGTTGAGGGATATATCTAACTCTCTGTTGAAATAGATGTAGTGGATCTTTGTCTAATATCCTCAAGGAGCTCCTCTGATCTGGACTCTGATTCTTGAATGGTTGTTTGTGTGCCTTTTGAGAATCTCCATGTGCTCACCAACTCATGAGTGAGTTGGTCCACCTCAACCTCCTGCTCCCTCAGTTCCCTGTGATACATCTCGCCAACCTCCAATAGGTAATCCCTATCCCTCAACAATTACTGGTAGTCAGCCCTCATCATAATCACTCTCTCCCTGAGTGTATGGAAGTCATCAATGAAAATTCCCCCATTTGAACTATCTTGTGCCATCAATGCCTTCCAACAATAACCTACCACCAATGCATGTGTATCATCAATGCATCTAGTAGTTTCCATGATCATGTCCTCATTGACTCTCAATTGTCCTGCCAAGTGTCATGACTCATGATCAAAATATCGTTGAGGTGTTACCTCATTCCTCTCACTTCTAGTGTCAACAATGGAATCCCCAACAACACACTCCTCAAAATATAAGACATTGAATTGCCTAGTGTCCCTTGTGCTACTAAGTCCTCCTGTATGTCATTGCACGCCATCACCAACTGTGACCCCTATATTAATCGCACCACATCCTATATGGGCAGTTGTATCCTCCTGTTCACTCACCCTACTAATATCATCTGCACCTGAATCCCATACAGATGTGTTCAGACACATGCTATGGTAATATTGACCAATAAGGAGTGCATCCTCATCACTGTAGATCGATCCTGGGAGTAAGTGTCCCAACAAGTTGTCGGTCTCCACAACCTAGTCCATCAATGGAATCTCCAAGAGTAGTGATTCACTCTCCTCATATTGATAGGTATGTGTAAGGTCAACTATCTCCAAGTCATACCTCTCCTCCTGGGTCTACAGATCCATATGTTCCTTGTGTACAATCCCCAGACAAGGCTCCTCTACCATATCAGGAATGCCACTAATATCCTCATGTGTCATGGCTAGCATAGGTGATTGAGAAGATGAAAAATGTGGCTCACTCATCATAAGAAGCTCATCATTCTTCATACATGACTTTCTGGAAGCCATGTCTACACCCACCGGTAGGTCATCTAACCTCCTAATCTCATCATGTCTACGTGCCAACACATATAAATCCTCACAAGTGTCACCACTATGTTGAAGTGTTGAATCCTCAACATTACCTGATGGGGAAGATGAAGGATATGAGCTATCATCTTGTCCATACAACTGTCCCTTAGATGCGCAAGAGTCACTAGCCTTATCAGACTGCTCCAAATAGGCATCTATGGTTGCATTCACATGCATCTCCTCATCCTCGTTGTCATAGTGCACCTCAATAATGTGCACCTTCCCTTTACCCCTATATCTATGATTTGTCTTCCAAGGCACTTTGCAACTGTAGCAACGCTCCCTGCATCTAATGGGTGTAGGCTCCATTTGTGCTCCTGTCAATCCACTCGCTGATAATGATGTATCTAGATCCTTATCTGATTTTCCCCTTACACTAGCAGGAAAACCAGCTCTGATACCACTGTAATGTTCCTGACTTGGCTAGTCTAGGAAACGTTGCTAATGTGTGTGTAGGATTAATCGTTTACAGCATATAAATGATCATACAAATAACAAATGTGACAAAGGACTGAAAAGTTTATATTATGATATCTCTGCGGAGTACAAAGGCCAAATACGGAAAAATAAAATGAATCACTCGACTAGATCAAAAGACAAAAGGATCTTAGCCAGAATACAATAATAAAACTAAATGATAATACCTGATAATAGACGAGCACTGCGAGATCAATGGATGAGATGGAACTATGGCAGCTTGTACGGTAACTGCTGGAAGTCTGGAAAGTTCTCCCTATCAGCTATACCTCTCGGAATGGCCTGGAAACTGTCAAAAATGGTGTGCCCTACTCTAGCTCTCAGGCCTGGTAACTGAATAGCCCCTCTACTGGTGGGTCTGGACCCCGGATGGATCCCCCTAGGGCAATGCGCCCCTCTCTCACAAGAAAAATGCACCCTAGTGAATCCACCGTCGGAATCGACTGAGATGTATCTCAAATTGATCGCCTTGGTCTACTAGGAAATGGGTCGAAAGGGTTTCCCTGAATATGATTTGATGCTCGCTCGGGAACCCTGAATGTGTCCGCCAAAAGTGTTGCACTTCCAAGTCTGGGAAATGCACCCTAGATTATTCCTCCGTCAGAATCTGACGAGGAATCAAGAAAAATATGGGCCTTTCCTTCCTCTCAATTGGGTCGGAGGGGAATCTTTGAACTCCTCTTGTATGGGACAATTTGATCCACTCAACCTCCTCAAGAGTTGTGCTCTCACATTGGATAAGTGTGCCCTTGCTGCTGGACCCTACGTAACTGTTGATGAAGAACGATGGAAGACCTATGTGATCTTCCCAGTGACTAGGGTGTGTCTCTCAACACCGAAATCATCCAATTGGTGTCTTCCTCCTAGAATCCATTGAACTATCTCTCCTGAGATGCGCCCCTCTCCTCAATGACAAGTCATAATCTGCATAATGATGAATTAGGTCGTTGATTCTTCTCTTATAGATTTCCAAAACCCTAATTCACTGTTGAAACTCTAATTCGTTGTTGACCTTTTCCCTCCAAGTGACTTTTACTTTATTTTATTATTCCTTGATTAAATCACTTAATTAATTAATTAATTAATCATTTTACCTCTAAAAAGTGATTTATCCATCCTTATGGCTTCTCTAGCCACTGAAAGTCACTTCTCATCATCTTATCTTTTAGTGCTCTTCTTACCGATTCCGATGAGTTATTACATCAAGAGGTTTCTCCAAGTAATATGCCCATTGTGACCTTCTTAGTGAAATTAATTAAGATATGACCCATAATAACTCAAAATTATGGAAATCGTCAGAATGCAACAAAACCAAAACCCTGTGCGGAATGGATCCTGATGATGAACGATGCAAGTCGGGCCCAATAAAACCCCTCAATATCTCTCGAACTCTCTGTCACCCCTATCTGGCTACTCTGGTAGGCATAACACACTGTAGAGTTATAATGTCCCAAAATGGGGACTTTACACCTTCACTCAGAGTCAAGTAGTACATGGATGTGTAGGGAGTTGTCTTATTAATGTGTGGAAAGTAACATGAATATATATAAGGGTAGTGCCTCTTATTTCTCTCCAGTGACCCAAAATCTTCTTATTGTTATAGAAATTTTCCCTAAGAAACAATCATAATTGAATGGACTTTGAGAAACACCTTTTCCAAGGTAGTGAAGATATCATATTATGCTCTTAAGATTCACAATGACAATATAAAAACACTACTTCATTGGTTCAAAGAATATATGCTTTCCAAATATTACCCACAAGCTCTAAATCAATCACTAACCAATCCAATTTATATTCCTCCTTGAAACCTCACTTCAATGCTTGATCCATCCATTATATTAGATCGATAATGAGGTCAACAATATTGCATTTGACCTTGATTAAGGGTATTCATGCTATAATCCTTTTCATTTCAAAGATACTTAAGAACCCTAGCCTACTATTTCAATTCCATCTTCACACTCCCTAAATATGGTCTTGCACATTGAGCCAATCCTCTCATGAATGGGAATTAGGCCCAAACTATTGTAATATTTTATACACATATCTACAACAACAAGTCATCACAAAGACAAACTTTAATTAACTCAAAAGAATGTCCTTTGTGACTGACTCTAAATTTCAACAACTCAACTCTAAGTTAACAAGGACAACACAAGGGACAACAAGTTTGTATGGGTCAATGCACCATACGGACAACACATGTGAATCTTCTTGGAAAGAAGCAACAATAATACAATTCTAGGATGGGGCATTAAAGGTTCATATGTACTTGGCTAATCATGACAACCAATCCTACTCATAAAAATCTCATTATGGACCCCAATAACATATGGCCTTAGAAGATTATAGACTTTTCTCTCATTATTTTTATCAACAGTTGTTCAAAGTTCTTAAACATACAACATACAACATAAAACCATAAATAACGTGTCCCACCTTCCCACAATTAAGTGAAGAATGACACATTTGTAATATCAATAATTGTCGGAAGGCTATACCAATATCAATAGCCACATCCAGTAAACTTTACATAGAGAGAGAGCATGCCAACAATTAACTCGTCCCATCAAATCTGCACCCAATCAGATGCACCCATCATACAGCCTAGACAAGACAGCTTATAGGTATTTGAAAACTACTCCTCTTCACCTTGGTATAAAAACATCATATATTTTCTACAGCATTTTGAATGTCCACCAGATGTGAAGAAGACAAAGGCCAGGTCTCTCAAACTGAAATCCATCAAATTTTGCATCTCAAACCAAAACCTGTATTGGAGAGATCCTGATGGAATCCTGTTAAAATGCCTTGATGAAAATGAGGCCAAACAAGTCACAACAGAAATGCACAGAAGAGTATTTGGAGTACACCAGCATTGGAAGGCCATAGCTCTCAAGATCCTAAGGGCAGGGTACTATTGGCCCACCCTTTTTTCTTAAGTTTTTTCTACTGCCAAGGCCTGCAATTAGTGTCAAATGTTTGTAGGAAAGAAAAAGTTACTATCACTACCCCTAAAGCCTATCATTGTTGGTGGTCCATTCCAACAATGGGGGTTGGACTTCATAGGAGAAATAAATCCACCCTTCAGTGGACAGCACAAGTGGACCATCACTGCCAGCGATTACTTCACCAAGTGGATTAAGGTTGTCCCTACCAAGAATGCCAGTGACAAGGTAATCATCAATTTCCTGGAAACTAATATTTTTTCCAGATTTGGTTGCCCCAGCAAGCTTGTAACAGAAAATTCCCAAGAATTCAAGTCCAAAGCCATGATTGACTTATGTGGTAGTCATAACATTTCCTTGACACATTCCACACCCTATTATCCTCAGGGGAATGGTCTGGTAGAGTCATCAAATAAAACTCTCATCAAGATTATCAAAAAATTGTTGACTGATAACAAGAAATCCTGGAGCTCCAAACTTAAGTATGCTTTGTGGGCTGACAGAATCAGCACCAAGAGGTCCTTGGGAACCTCACCATTCCATCTTGTTTATGGAATAGATGTTGTTTTTCCCACTCAACTTTGTATACTAGTCTTAAAGTTCTTATAGGAATAGATGGAGGAGCCCAATGACATCCAAAGAAGAATCTTCTAGATTATAGAGGTTCAGAAAAGGAGAGAAGCACTGGATCATAGGACTGAAGCATACCAGAGCAAGATCAAATCAGCCTTTGACAAGAAAACCAAGAAGGATATTTTCCAAAAAGGTGACCTGGTCTTAAGGTGGGATGCCATAAGGGATGACAAGTCCAAGCATGGTAAATTTGACAACCTTTGGTTTGGCCCTTTTAAGGTGGTTGACATGCTAGACAATAACACCTTTATCTTACACAACCTGAATGATGCAGAGATTTTTGGAGGCCCAATAAATGGGTGCTTCCTGAAACACTATTTTGCTTAAAGATGAGGGAAGGTCCCTCTTGTACCATAGATGCTTTACTTTGATTGTCACTTTGATTAGTTAGGGATGTTTGGAATAAATCTCATCATTCAATCATTTATATTCAGTTCGTTTATTAAGTTGATCGGCAATAAGACTCCATAGCCCAATAAAGGCACTGGCATGTAGTTTTAGTTTTCAGTTCAATAAAAGGCATGGTTGAGGCACAGTAGCAGATGTACAGGGATGGAAAACAGGAACATAGGTAAGTGAGGTAAGGTAAGAGAAATTAAGTAATCCCAATGGATAAGGCACCGATCTACAGTTCTTATCACCTCGTAGGGAAGAGTTATCCCTAATTGGAGCCAATGTTGGTAACTAGTTCTGCACCCCTGTCCTTTTATCTTTTTACCCTATCCATACATCATGTTGAGTTTTGTTGTTGCTTGTTTAACCTATCCTTCACTTTCATTTTCATGGCCCCTGTTTTCCCTTTCTTTTGCCACACCATCAATTTTTATTGCTTGAAAGGTAATCACATATCTGGTTCGAGTTCGAACACTTGTCATCGTATTCGCCACTAATGAACTATGTAGGAGACAGGCCACATCAAGGGTCAGTAAACCCATTATAAGCTCAGTATGCTTCTACAAGGAAATTAGTGAATCCGAACAGTCCACCTCGGCCTCTAAACGTGGTCAGATGACAAGTTGACATGATTGACGGTCGAGATCCGACCTTCAAGACATATCAACATCTCCCATGGTTTTCGAGATTACATAGGGTGGAGAAAATAAATTTTGTCACGGGGTGCCTAACCCCCATGCTAATATCCATCGACGGCATCCCCACCCTTCATATCAACGGTCCTCATGGCTTCCCAGACCCCCCCCCCCC
>ML786451.1:62295-93411 GCA_009831015.1 Picea engelmannii | reverse complement strand
CCTTCCTTAACTTTCACAACAAGAGACTAGCATTTTCATCAAACTTTTCTTTAGTCTCACATGACTAGTTTGGGATTAGTCAACAACCCTAACTTGAAATAATCATAACTATGTACTTGTAATGAATAAAGATCTGAAAATAGCACACAATGTTCTTCAGTTTGTTTTATGTAATTCCTCCAGGTGTCACTACTTGGAACCTCTTAGAAAATGAGTTATAGAAAAAATGGCATACCTTGCTGAATTCTGGCTTATTCTAGAGAGCGACCTTGTAGAGCATGCCCCACACAGAATATTTGTTGAATGGATATTAGAAAGAATCATCAAAAGAATTTATCCTCCCTTGAATTCTGGCCTTCTTTTCTTCACCTTCCCTCTGAAATTTTGCTTAGATATCCTTTGTTTACCTCAGTCACCTATAGATATTCAATATGTTCAAGTGTGATATCAAATGAGAGAGTCTTGCCTCTTATTTATACTCTCCAAATATCTTCCTTAGAAGCATCTTCTAGGTCAATTAACCCATTTCTAGGTCACTTAATCCATTTCTAGGTCACTTAACCTATTTCTAGATCACTTAACCCATTTCTAGGTCACTTAACCCATTTATAGGTCACTTAACCCATTTTCCTCATTTTTAGGGTTAACCACTTTCCATAAATTAGAAATTTATCCATTACTTTATCATTTAAATATTCCTCCTTGACTTTGTCGCCTCATTTTATCATTTAAATAATCTTCTTTGATTTTGTCACTTCACTTAATTATTTAAATAATTCTTCTTGACTCTGTCACTTTACTTTATCATTTAAATAATAATTTCTTCTTTGCATGCTCTTTGACTTCTTTGACCTTTTGGGGCTTCAAGCCAACATATGAGGGTCCTCCAACTTCATAAGGCCATAACTCTCAAACCGTGAGGAGTTATGTGACATTCCACATACCACCAGAAATGGCATGACATGTACTATCCATATAGAATAGTATTACCTTCAAATATATTAAAACTCATACCATTATACATGAAACAACCTTGGGTCCATTACCCAAATCTGTGTGCTACCGGAATTCGCTACTAAAATTTCTTCAAGGGTTGACATCAATGACAACCAACCTTAATAAAAAATTTCCCCCTTTGGCATTGATGGAAACACTCTGATGCAATATTGAAATCATTTCATGCAATACTGAAGTCATATCACTCATGCTCCCCCTGGAACCATGCCTATGTCCTCTGCATCTCTGTTACCATTGCTCCCCCTGGAATCATGCTTTTTTCCTCTACATCTGATGAATCTCTCCCCCTTTGTCATCAATGGCAAAGGTATCTTTCCATCATGGGTTGTTCCCCTTGACTGAACTATCCTCTTTATGTTTCTTCCTCGTGTACATCTAACACATATAAGATAACATTCAAAAGAATTCATTTTGTAGTAGAAATAACTATGAGTCTTTGGCAAAGATACTCAAAGGCTTCCTCTGGAAGTGGTTTTGTAAAGATGTCTTCCAATTGTTCTTTTGTGCCCACATACTCAACTCTGATGTTCTTTTCTGCAACTTGTTCCCGTAGAAAGTGATACTTGATTGGAATGTGCTTCATCTTGGAGTGCATCACCAGGTTCTTTGAGTTACTGATGGCGCTTGTATTATCACAATAGATTGGAATGGGCTCATCATACTCAACCTGTATATCTGTCAAAGTTTGTTTCATCCAAAGAACCTATGTACAACATGTTGTTGTTGCAATATACTATGCCTCGGCTGTAGATAGAGATATTGATGATTATTTCTTTCTTATCCATGATACTGAACACTCACCCAAGTAGAACGATGTTCCATTGGTGCTTCGTCGGTTATCAATACAACCTACCCAATCTGCATCTGTGTAGGCAATAAGAGATAGATCCTTTCCTTTTGGATACCATAATCCAAACTCTTATGTTCCTTTGAGATATCTGAAAATTCTCTTTACTGCTAATACATGTGATTCCTTTGGTGCTACTTGAAATCGTGCCACATGTCCAATTGCCTGCATTACATCTAGTCTGGATGTTGTCACATATAGCAAGTTGCCAATCATTGACATGTATTGCCTCTGATCTATAGACTTTGAATCATCATCTTTTCTTAACTTGCAATTGGTTTGCATAGGAGTGATAACTGGTTTGTAATCTTCCATTCCGAACCTCTTTAGCATTTCTCTTATATACTTGGTTTGAGAAATAAAAATTCCTTGGTTGCTTTGACGTATCTAAAGTCCTAGAAAGAATGATAGTTCTCCAAGTAATGATATTTCAAATTCATTATGCATATCCTTTGCAAATTTATGGCTTAACCTGTCATCATCACTACCAAAAATAATATAAACATAAACTTCAATTAATAAAATATTACCTTGACTTACCTTGATGTAGAGGTTGTTGTCTGCACTTCCTTTTCTGAACCCTACCTGTTGTAGATATTTATCCAGTCTAGAGTACCATGCTCTAGGAGCTTGTTTTAGACCATACAAGGCCTTCTTTAATTTGCACACATAGTTTGCAATCTCTGACAACTGAAATCCTTCTGGTTGTTCAATGTAGACTTCTTTTTCAAGATCCCCATTCAGAAAAGATGATTTTACGTCCATCTGATACACTTTAATATTTTTGGAGCATGCATAAGCTAAAAACAATCGAATTGCTTCCATTCTGGAAACTGGGGCAAATGTCTCTTCAAAGTCAATTCCTTCAACCTGTGCATATCCTTTACATACCAATCTAGTTTTGTTCCTTGTAACATGTCCATATTCGTTCAATTTATTCCTGTATACCCACTTTGTGCCCAATTCCCAAGTGTCATTTTTCTCTATTTGATCCAATTCTTCATCCATGGCCTTGTTCCAAAATTCATCCTTGTTGGCCTCTTCAAAATAGGTTGGTTCAATCATAGATGTGAGTGTTAGGTGTGTTTGTTCTGGTGAACGGATTCTTCTTCTAGTCTCAACTCTTGCATCTTTGTTTTCGATAATCTGATCTGAAGGATGATTCTTCTGTACTCGTCTGCTAGGTGTCTTTGGAAGCACTTGTTGAACTTGATCTTTTGCTTCTGTCGGATTCTCTTCATCTTCCTCTTCTACTTCATTTTCATCTTCTTCTTCTTCTTCGAAAAGTTGTTCCATTGATTCATTTTCTTCTTTCTTTGATTCTGGTCTACCTATTTAATCAATTGTTACGTTGATGCTTTCTACAAATTTGTTCAATATCAGATTGTAATACTTGTATGCTTTCCTTGTACTTGAGTAACCAACAAGTACTCCTTTGTCCACACGAGAGTCAAACTTTCTCATTTTTTCATCTTCTCTTTTGATGCAGCATTTGCTTCCGAAAACTCTGAAGTACTTCACATTTGTTGGTCTTCCTTTCCATAGCTCGTAAGGAGTTTTGTCAGTGTTGTTTCTGAGAATTACTTTGTTTTGAATGTGAAATTCTGTATGCATTGCATGTGTCCAAAATATATCTTTCAATTTGGAATCCATTAGCATTGTTCGAGCCATTTCCTGTACTGTCATGTTCTTTCTTTCAACAACTCCATTCTATTGAGGTGTCCTAGCAATGGAGAATTGCCTTTTTATTCCATGACTGTTGCAGTAGTACATAAATTCCTTTGAAGTGAACTCTCCTACATTATCAGATCTCAAGCATTTGATTTTTGAATCTATTTCATTTTCAACAATTTCCTTTTAGATCTTGAAGTTTTCAAAAACTTATGACTTATTCTTGAGAAAGCAAATTGCAGTCATTCTTGTATAATCATCAACTAATAACATAAATTATTTCTCACCTTTTAAACCCTTTGTTGTAGTTGGTCCAACTAGATCAGTATGCACAATTTCCAGTGGTCTTGTCATTGAATATTCCTTTGATTTGAACCTGGTCTTTGTTTTCTTTCCTTGTTGACAATGCTTGCATAAAGTGTTGGTTGGTTTCGTGATTCGGGGAATTTATCTGAATGCTTCTCTTCTACTGACTTTAACAAGGTTATCAAAATGTATGTGACCCATTCTTCTGTTCCATAGCCAACTTTCATCTTCCTTTCCTAGACAACACTTTTCATTTCCAATTTCACTTAATACATATATGTTGCTTGAAGTTCTGGCAGTTGTCGCAATCAATTTTCATGAACCTTCTTTTCTTATCTCACACTTTTGTGAATCGAAAGTAACTTTATGACCTCATTCACACATTTGACTCACACTTAGAAGATTTTGTTTCATATCTTGTACTAGTAGATCATTTTTTGCCTTGGTATTCTTGTTCCCAATTATGACTGTGTCTTTTCCAATGATTTTAGCTGAATCATCATTTCTGAAGGAGACCGATCCATCTCTTTCCTTTCGTAATGTAAGAAACTTGTCTCTATCACCTGTCATGTGTTTTGAATAGCCACTGTCAACATACCAACCACGTTTCTTCTACTTAGCTTGAAGAGTGAGTGTGCATTCTTCATTGCTATACTGATCCTGCTTTCTTATCCATGTCCTTTTATGAGGTTCATGTTTGTGATCGTTGTTATTTTGTTGTGGTTCTCTAGGAGGGATTGTCAATCTGCAATCTTTGGCCATGTGTCCAAAAATGTTACATTTGTAACATTCCACTTCAGTGCTCAAAGATTCAAACATGTTGTAACTTCTTCTCTGTGTTTCACTAGTCCTTCTTGGATAACCCCTTTGTGTATGACTTTCAAAGTTGTTTGTGTTCCTGTTGTTAACTTTGCAATTCACAACTTTCTATCCAAAATTATTACATGCATAACATAAACCAAAAAATATAGTTTGATACCTAGGAGTTGAAGATCTTTTGAAAGGAGGTACTCTGATTAATTCTTCTTCTTCCTGAGGCCTATCTGTCGGTTGTTAATTCTAAAATCTAAATCTTCTTAGTGGAGGAGTGTTCCTCTAATCTTCCTTGTATATCTTCCTATCCCCCTTGATTGTTTCTGTGTAGCTTTTTGGATATGTTTCTTGCTCTGTTGTTTTAGAGCTTGATCCTTTTTATGTCTGATTGTATCCAAGTCTGGACTTGTCATGATGAGATTTTTTACTATTGATAATGTCATCCAAAACTTTGGAGTTGTTCTATATATTTTTCTTTTGAAGATCCTTTCTTAATGTGACAATCTTTGCTTCCAAATTTCCAATGATTTTGTCTTTTTCTTCTAGTTGTTCTTTGAATGCTTCTTCAACTCTTTTATCTTTTTCTATTTTAACCTTCAATTTTGTGATCATTTGTTCTAGTTCTTGAGTGTCTTCTTTCTTGTCTAGTTTTTCTTGTAGTTTCTTGTTTTTCTTCTTTTCTCTTCTGATAACTTCTATGGCACGCATTAATTCCTCTCGGTAGTCAACTTCTGCCTCTTCAATTTCTTCTTCAACTTCTTCATATTCTTCTCTGGCTTCTTCATATTCTTCTTCGGAGTCTTCTTTATCAGAGTCTTCTACTACCATGAATAGAACTCTTTCTATCTCCCTGTCATTGACTTCATCTTCATCTGATGATGAGATGTCTTCTTTGGTGCATAAGTTTTTCTTGAAAACTTTCTTTGTGGCTATTTTTCCTTTATATGTTTGTTTTCCTTTTGAGTAACCTTCATCATTTCTCTTTTTCTTATAAGGAAATTTGTTAGCAAAATGACCAATACCATCACAATTAAAACAAATTAAATGAATCTTACCTCTATACCTACTGTCAGTTCCCTTGTTCAATATTTTGACAAAGTTGGCCACTTCTTCATCATCTTCTAAGATGTCACTGTTGCTGCTATGTTCTTCTTTTTGCCTTCCCTTTTTCTTTGAATTTTTGGATTCTTTGAAGGCTACTTATTTTATATCTGGATTTTCCTATTCAATTCTCATTTCATATGTTATGAAGATTCCATGTAATTCGTCCATGCTTATTGAGTTTAGATCTGATCTTTCTTCTAGTACTGATATCTTAGGGTCAAATATCATAGGAAGAGATCTTAGTACTTTTTGAACAATTACAGATTCGTTGATTTCTTCTCCCAATCCCATGATTGCATTTATTGTTTCATCAACTCGTAAAAAGTAAGTTGCAATATTCTTATCTTCCTTCATCTTAAGTTGTTCGAACTGACCTATGTAAGTTTGAAGCTTTGTTGCTTTCACTTTTGAATCTCTGTCATAAAAAATTTGAAGTTTGTCCCAAATCTCTTTAGCAGATTTACAATACGCAACTTTGGTGAATACCGTTTCACTAAGACCATTCAGAAGTGCATTTTTGGCTTTGGAATTATTCTGACCAAGTTTCACTACTTTGTCATTTGTTGGCGGAACTGCTGGTGTTGTGTATCCATCTACAATTGATTGCCAAATTTCAAATCCCTGTGCTTGTATATATGTTTTCATCCTTATGCTCCAAAATGCATACTTTTGTCCATGGAACTTTGGTTTTCCATTTTTATACAACTTGTTGCTCTCCATGATCTACTTTTCAGTGGTTAAACTGATTTCTATAGGAACCTGCTCTGATACCAATTGTTGGATTACTGAGAGGGAGGGGTGAATCAGTAATAGAGCAATAAAATCCTTTTTAACCATATAATCCAAGTGTTATATCAATGTAGCGTTATCATCCAATAACTGCAGAGTAAATAAGCAATGAGCAAATGAACAATCATACACATACACAATACACCAGTGTTTTACGTGGAAACCCAAAGTGGGAGAAAACCACAAAATGATTTTTCTTATATGTCTTGAAGAATTATATTCATTGGAAGCACCGACTTCCTTTGTTTTCCAAATGCAACTGGAAGGAGGCTCCAACCCCCTTGTTTCTCAGGCTACAACCTGAAGGAAGCTCCAACTCCCCTTTTCTCTAACTACAACCAGAAGGAGGCTACAACCCTCTATGTTCTCCGGCTACAACCGGAAGGTGGCTACAACCACCTGTACTTGCCCCGTCCAACCGCCCTGAAGTAGAAGTAGAATTATGGAACCACTATCACACTATCACTGTGAGATATATCATTGTAAGCCTGCACCAATAAACCTGAACCATACATCAACCTGTACCTCAACATGTAATCAACCTGTACCATAAACAAGTGCATCAACCATGCACCAATCTGTACCAAACAACTTGTAATTAACCTGTACCATAAACAAGTGCATCCAACCATGTACCAAGTATGTACCAATCATGTGTCAACTACTCATCAACTATGACTCATCAATATGTACCAACANAAAGTATCATAAATAAGTGCATCCAACCATGTACCAAGTATGTACCAATCATGTGTCAACTACTCATCAACTATGACTCATCAATATGTACCAACATCATCAACTATACACCCCATGTATGTGCCAACTCATCAACTACTTGTCTCAACCATGTACCCAACATGTACCTTAACCAAAATCCCTCATCAATTTCATCATCCAAATATGATTTGTAACTCTGTAATAGACTTGGTTTATATGATCACATACCTGCAAACCTTCCTTAACTTTCACAACAAGAGACTAGCATTTTCATCAAACTTTTTTTTAGTTTCACATGACTAGTTTGGGATTAGTAAACAACCCTAACTTGAAATAATCATAACTATGTACTTGTAATGAATAAAGATCTGAAAGTAGTACAAAATGTTCTTCAGTTTGTTTTATGCAATTCCTCCAAGTGTCACTACTTGGAACCTCTCAGAAAAGGAGTTATAGCAAAAACGGCATACCTTGTTGAATTATGGCTTATTCTAGAGAGCGGCCTTGTAGAGTGTGCCCCGCATGAAATATTTGTTGAATGGATCTTAGAAAGCATCATCAAAAGAATTTATCCTCCCTTGAATTCCGACCTTCTTTTCTTCACCTTCCCTCTAAAATTCGGCTTAGATATCCTTTGGTTACCTCATTCACCTATAGATATTCAATATGCTCAAGTGTGATATCAAATGAGAGAGTCTTGCCTCTTATTTATACTCTCCAAATATCTTCCTTAGAAGCATCTTCTAGGTCACTTAACCCATTTATAGGTCACTTAACTTGTTTTCCTCATTTTTAGGGTTAACCACTTTCCATAATTAGAAAGTTCTCAATTACTTTATCATTTAAATATTCCTCCTTGACTTTGTCACCTCGCTTTATCATTTAAATAGTCTTCTTTGATTTTGTCACTTCACTTAATTATTTAAATAATCCTTCTTGACTTTGTCACTTTACTTTATCATTTAAATAATAATTTCTTCTTTGCAAGCTCTTTGACTTCTTTAACCTTTTGGGGCTTCAAGCCAACATATGAGGGTCCTCCAACTTCGTAAGGTCGTAACTCTCAAACCGTGAGGAGTTATGTGGCGTTCCACATACCACCAGAAATGGCATGACGTGTAATATACATATAGAATAGTATTACCTTCAAATATATTAAAACTCATACCATTATACATGAAACAACCTTGGGTCCATTACCCAAACCTTTGTGCGACCGGAATTCACTACCGGACTTTCTTCAAGGGTTGACATCAATGAAAACCAACCTTAATCAACAGAGACAACTCAGCACCCTAACGAGCCTTTTGAATCATTTTGGAATATTAAATGATGGCGTTTCCTGCAAATATTTTTTTGAACAGATTGAAAACTGAAGAAGATCAAAATGCTGGAAACGGAATGATTGCGAGAGATCTAGGAGTTTCACTCTCAGACTTTAATGTAATAGTGCTTAAGGAGTAGTTAGTTTTTACTTCAAGAAGATAGGTAGTCAAAGGGAAGCCTAGGAGCCCTCTGGAATAAGTAGAGGTGTTGTATGCCCAAATGAGGTTGTTGGAGATTAGGCTACTAGATACGATGGTAGCTGCAAATTAGTAGGAGATTGTTGTGATTTAGTTGTTGTTGTTTTATCATAGTTGTAGTCATTTTACATTTGAATGAAGATAATAGAGGGATATTGACCCAAATGCATGGTGTTATTGTTGCTTAAATATTTTCTGTTATTTTGTGTTTCATGAATGTATAAATTATACTGTTGAATGCATGAATCTGTGAAACATTAGATAAGCTTCACTTGTTTCTCTCCCATGAGCTCACGCAAGGAGTGTGTATTGTCCACAAGGAATGCATTGACAGAGTCTGATTCGATTCATAGCTCAGGAGAGATAACGTAGAATTTTTATGCAGAGTGTGCATATTGTCCACAAGGAGTGCATCGAGAGAGTTTTTGAACTAGAAGATTAGGAGGAGTAGCTCGAGAGGTTGCTCGCTGAAGTGTGAGTGAAGGTTTGTTGCAAGGTGTGCCCAAATCCAAATCCGACTAAATGTTGAAGAAAACCCTTTAAAGAGTTAAAGGTTCAGAGGAAGATAAGCTCAAATGATTTAACGAGAGAAATATTCAAAAGGGAGGAGCCTTTAAGGTTTTTTTAAGTGACGGTCAAGATCCACCCAGAAGAAGTGAAATCATTCCAGACTGTCTGATCTGGGAGGAGGTGTGTGGTGGTTTTTCTTTCAGAAATTCGTAAATTGGAAGGTTTGGGGTGTCGAAGGGTGAAAAACATCGAAGACTGAAGTTGCGAAGAGATCAACCGTCGATCTAGAAGGATACAAGTCATCAGTTAGTGAGACCCGAAGAAGAGCTAAGGGGAAAGAGAGATCGCCCGAAGCAGAGTAAGGGACAAATCTTAGTCGTCGATCAAAAGAGGCACATGACGCTTGATCTAAGATTCCAGGTATGGAATACTTCAGAGAAGAGTAGAGTTGAGACGTGTGGAACTCTCAAAGACTGGAGTCCGAACAGATCATAGTCGTTGGTTGTGGAAGAGATGAAAACCATAGATCTGACCAAGCGATTTTGCAGTTCGGGGTTTAGGTAAAAAGGGTGCAATTGTTTCTAAGATTGTCGAAACCCAAAGTTACAAAGAGCTCAAGGGGTTGAGCCCTAGTTTATAGTCGAGGTCGCATGTGGAGGAGGGCTAGCATAAAAGAGCTAACGCCCGAAATTCCAATATTTTAAAGTGCTAAAGAAAGGGGCATGCGAGTTCCATATAACATGCGCCTAAGGTGATAAAAGGGTCTGTGTTTAATTCAGTTGGGGCCAGCAAGGGCTAGAAGATCTAATCCAACTCAGATAGTTGAAGATCCTTGATCGAGAGGTTGCGCAACCCTGAGGAGAGAAGGGGGGGGTATGCATCAATAGGGAAGACCAATTGTCTGCTTAGAAAAACTACTATAAGGAGGAAAGTCCCATATTTATGGACCTAGTCCCTGTGCGGAATAGATCTGAAAAATAAAAGAGGAAATTGGAAAATCTGTGGGTGATAGATTTCCAATAAAATTCTGAAATTTAAAATTTATGATGATATCTCATAAATTTTTGTTTACCTGTGATACAGGTGAGAAGAAAATATCTATCCAGAAAGGACAGATGAAGGTTTTCAAGTTGGAAAGCATGAAAGATGGCTACTACTGGGACAGGAAAACATGTGGTAAGCCATGATCACCCTAGAACATGTTGTGTTATGGAAACACAAGTCAGAGGGACACCTTGGCAGAGCAAGTCTAAGGAGCACCTCGACTGTAAGACTCACTGAATTATCTGGAACTCTTCATGTGTGAGAAATCCTTGGCAAGGCAAGATGTATCACCTGAGGGACTGTATAACAGAGAAGGGGATGCTTGAGCCTGGGCCTAGAGGGTGAGTGACCACAAGGAAGAGGAGACTTTGATCATCCTTGTAAACTATTGATTGGGATCATGCACACAAGGGGTATTTCCAAGAAAAACAATGAGATAAGATAACAAGAAATCCATGTGGATGCAGATCCACAAACTGCACAGATAAGTATTGTGCTAGATTATGAAAATTTGTCTCTTGAATTTTGCACAACAGTAAAATGTTTTTGCATGAAATTTTGATTTATATTCTTGTTGTCCAAGATTATTGAAGGCAGGTAACGAAGACCAAGAGTCTGGAAAGGACCTGACCAAGAAAGAGGATCAAGATTTTTGAAGCAGTTGAATAAAAAAGGCATGACAAGTGTTACTGAGAAAGAACATCAAGGATGGTGTTCCTTTTTAAGTGGGGGGGGGGGGTGGATTTTAACACCCATGTTTCCCCCAGCTTGTAATTAATCATTAATTATGATTACCATGCTATGGCATGGGAAAAATGTAAATGTATTATTGTTTAGATTTCCAATGACTGACTCGGGGGGGTGAAGCCTCAAAGTACTGGCCATGATATCACTAGAGAAAAGAGTGAGGAAATTGTGGAGAGAGTTCATTATGACAAAATGACCCCAAATTCTCTCTTTGTTGAAATAGTCAGCCTCCTCCTGATCCCAAGGAGATATTAGTTAATAAGAAAGGGAAAGGTGGTTGAACAACCAACTACCCCAATGAATGGAGGCATAGAGGTTATGGTTGAAGGGATAAGAAATTGTCAGCCTGAAGTACCACAAGGGTGTAGTTTTTCCTGCAGGCCCAGTCTGACCCAAGTTTCCTTCTGAAAGAAGGAACAAGACAGGTCTAGAACCTTCCTCAGGAGGAGAAAGGCATGCAAGAATACACACAAAGAGGGACAAGAAGAGACACACCGAGGGGAATGTGGGACAGACAGGTATGCATAAGGAAGGAGCGGGAGAAGCTCTCAAGCAAAGAAGCGAAGCGTTGAAGGGTTGAGTGGTTTTGGTTAGCGAAGAGAACAAAATGATAACCCCTCATAGATGAGGGTTGCAAGATTGATTTCAAGTAGGCATATGATAAAATTCACAGAGATGGTAATAGAAAAAGAGAATTTCTGAGAGATTTGTAGGAATTTCCTTGGTGATATCATGGCTTGGCACGAGGGTGGCCAGAATGCTAAGAATGAATTCCTCTGAGCCTATGGTTGAGTGGAGAGGCTAACACCCACATTCAATTGGTCGGTTATCAACTGTAATAGATAAGTGTCTCATTTACATGTACACTTAGATTGAAATGCATGTTTTGAATGTCTGAGTTTTCTTATCTCTGAGTTAATTGGGTAATGTTATGATTATCTATTTTCGGAGTTATATGCCTATGTGTGTATTTCATGGTCGAATGAATGAACCTTTGATGTTATATAAATTTCCATTGTTTCTCTTCTGAAATCTTGGTGCAAGGAGTGTACATATGCTTGTCTGAGTATAAAATTTCAAGATAAAGAGCACAAAGTGGGCACCAGAGCCTAAGTATTGTAAAGGTGACGAAGCTCAGGACAGATGGTGAGATTTAGTTCTCGAAAGGGAGGATTTCCTTTCATTTGGAAGATGAGCGGACGAGATTAATTCAAGAGGATCCAAGTTCTGTCACAAGCATTGGATTTGGAGAAGGAGTGCAGGCATTAACTCCTCGACTCCTTCAGTCTTCACGAGTTTGATGAATTTTGGTATTCTTCGTAACGGAGACAGATCCTTCGAAGTCCTGGATCCTGAAGTTAATCTGGGTCTTAGATCTGAGGATTCCCGAGAACTATCCCAATCATATTTTCTACGATGTAGTCATCCCAGCGTTGACTTCTTCGAGAGGACATGGGTGTTGTAACGTCAAAACCCTCAAAGTTCAAAGTCGTGAAGTAATGTGGACCGTGGATCTATGAATCCTTTGAGACCCCTCTCGATCATTCGATTGAGGGGATGTGTGTGTCACATCAAGAGCATGTGGGGATCCGCATGTCGAGTGACGACATTTCCATGTGGAGACCACATGGTAGAAGATTTTGGGGTTTGGAGGCTTGACACTCTGGAGGAAGTTGGACGAGAGTCTTCAAGGTACGAAGACTCCCGAAGTCGCAAACAAGAGAGTAGATATCAGTCATCGACATATAGGGGATGTGTGGCACCAAATCCTTTAGTTAGGAGACTTGGCACTCCAGGGGATTTGAGGTGTGGTGTATGGATAAGCTTCGAAGCCCGAAGTGACGAGAGATATAGATCTAAGGATGCTCTGGGACTTTTCCTGACCATCATATCTAGGTTGTATTCATCCTGACGTTGACTGACTATGGGAGCAAAGAGGAGTTTGCAACGTAAAACTCCTGAACATCGAAGTTATGAAGTAGCGAAGGCCCTTGATCCAGGGTTTTCATGGACATGCCTTGACCATGAGATTGAAGGTCTTGGAAGGTTATTGGTCTGAAGTGATGTGGCACATTGATGTCATCCAGGGTGATGTGGACCCACGATTAACAAACCATGTGTCACCTGGATTCGTGTGTTCCGTAGACCCTGTAGACCCATTAATACGTGACACACATCACTCACTGAAGGGGTCTCATGTCACCACTGCCTTATCGCGTATCACACCTAGCACTCACCGCTTAGTCCATTTGGCGAGAGGAGTATGAGGAACCCACATATATTTTCCCTCATATCTAGTATGATACCACGTGCGAGAGTGGACCCTTCAAGAGTCCAGGAATTTAGGACTCTGTAGGTTTGGAGTGTGGTGTCAAGGATAATTTGAAAGGGTCGAAGGCCGGAGCTATGTGGAATAATTTCGAAAGTCCAGGAATTCAGGACTCCAGAGAACATGCATGCAGAAGAGAAAAAGGGGCGTTCAGCGCCGAATGTCAAATTCTCCTCCAGCCTGTGTGTTAGATGAGGATTAAGTCACGTCGTTGGTTTTGATGGTGGACAGACATTCCCTATGGGAGGTAGGAACTTGAAGTTGGTATGAAGGATTTGGACCCATGTGGATACCACGTGGCCCTCAACTAATAATGCCCAAAGAACTTTGGGAGATCATATCTTGCGAACCAAAGGTTGGATTAGAGACTGGTGATAGTCGTTAGAAAGATACGGGGGAATGCAAGAGGATGAATTATCTCGGAGAGATGACTCGAGACAACGAGATTAAGTGAAACTATGATGTCCCATCCCTAGAAATGGTACTTAGGGGTTGGGTGTGTGACATATGCCAACATTGGAATGGTTTCATGGTCAAAGTCGGTTGAAACAATGAATGAACAAGAAAAATGACATGCTTGTTTGGTATAATAATTTGCACTAAACTTTATTTTGTGAGCTTGACGTCGGGGCTATTTTCAGATCTGATCTTAATAGGTTGAAGTTGGCACATTATGGTAAGATGTTTCACTTTAAAACTGCACATAACACTCAAATTCCTCTTCCAATGAAATATTGGGCAAGCAATTTGTGTGGGAAAATCGTTTCCCATAATAACCAACTTGTGTAAATGGGATTGATAAAGAGTAAATACGCAGTAATACCTCACATCATTTGAATTGCTTAGTAGGAAAATAAATGGTGAATCAAGGTACAAGATATCAAAGTTGTAATAGCATGAGAATATGGAGCATCATGATTGGCTTTATTACTAAAATTCAAATATTCAAACCCAACTACAATGTAAGTGGCCCATGAACAGCAACAAGCTCTATCACCTGAGCTGTTTGTCTTCTTTCTTCCTTCACATGTGGTAAATGTTTCTTAAAATAGACTTATAAGTTACTTATTGTGACATTTCCATCTATATGGACTTGTAAATTACTTCACGTGACAGTTCCATCTATATGGAAATATGAGTCATAGTATAATATTCCTGAGGAAGCTAGTATAGGTCAGTGTCGTCAAATGAAGTTGGCAGAGGGACACAGATTTGTTAAAATCATTTCAATATATATTTCCTATTAGGAATGAATAGAGCAAAGGATGCAAATTCCCAATGACAATGAAGGTAAGGTATGTCTTTACCAATTCAAATATGAATACAATTATAGTGTGCAGGTCACTTCTTCACAATACAGATTTAATAGGGCGAACGACAACCTCCAATTAATGGATGATTGATTGTTGTGCATGTGAGTAGTAACAAAAAGTTCTTTCCCTTGTTTTAATTCAACGTTCACACAATTCAACATTTAAATCCTTTCTAGTCACTCTTTCAGCTCTCACAATTTAACAGTTATGGTGCACTAATTACTTCCCAGTGGCCATGACTTCATATTCATGGACGCGTTGAAAACATATTTTGATCATATGGGAAACTTATGTGATCGGAGGATTAAGAATTATCCATCATTTCGATTTAGAGGTAGCCATTATGTTATCTTAACCTTTAAACAAATTCCTTTGTGTAACCTAATTGTCTTTTGGAAACATTTGATTTCGACTATTGAAGATACATTAACCTTTATTGGTGTATGCCCTCGGGATTGAATTAAAATATTTCTAAGATTTAGCGAAGCAATTGTACTTGTTTTTATACAGACATTCCATATTTTCTAAGGCAATTCTTAATGTTTCTTAACCTATTTTATGAGACATTAATACACAGATTAATCCTCTAGCAGGGCATATTGATGATGTTGATTAAATTCCAATCCCATATCCTCATACATCATAGTATTAGAAGGAAAATGTTGCAACCCTGTCAATTCAAAAGAATTCCAAACCCTGTATGGACCAGGTCATGGTGAGGCGGTAGCTTAGGATACAGAGGTAGAAATTTGTTCTTCTACAACATAATACAGACTCTCTATAATAGTGTCTCATGTATCATTTTGTGCATGGTAGTTGTAGCCAATTTTTTTGTTGTTTATTTTTATTACCTATTGTAGTGGCTCTTGAGTTTACTTCAATGAGAAAATTTGGTAGTTGCAGGGGATGGAAACATTGCAATCCTTCCAATCATGAAATTGTGAAAATTTTCATTCATTCTGTTGTAGCATACAATCTTAAAACGAAACCAAGGATGAGAGTATGACAAGTAAACTCATTTTTGTGTAATATGTACATTTGGCCATGAGAGGGCTTGTAGTGTAGTAATTAGTGTATTGATTTTCTTCACATCCATAATAACATTACTTTGAAAATGTTGATTCAAGCTTCCTTCTTCAAACTTTATTAGGTCGATTGAGGTGTGTGTTTCTTCCCAGACTAGTAGGATGAAGATAGGAATTTTTTATATTATGAAATGCATATAGAAATAATACAAAATGAGGCAGACAAAACCTCCTTGGGAAAAAAAGTGACTTCATGTTTGTGCTACAAGTTTCATTCTAATATGTGGATTAGTTATTGTATATTAACCAAGGTGTTTAAAGCAGTTGAAAATTCCTATTTGTGCAACCATGCACAATGCATACGTTGTGCCACATCTATACATATATGATATTGTTGCACTGAACAATGTAGATTGTTCTCACGTAAAGAAACCCATTACTACATTTAATTTTCACTTAACAACTTAGGTGGGGAGTATATATATATATATCATTTTGCAACCGTGATTTTATTTTATTTTCAACAATATTTTATATTTTTAAATATGGGTCTTCAGGAAATCCATTCAATTTCTAGGATTCTACTACTCCCATTTTCTAAAAACTGGACTTTGTTTAAATACCTAGAAATTCCCATACCATTGTAAAATCCTTCCTCCCAATCTTGGCAAAGCATCTTAGAAAATATTAAAAGAAAACTCAAGCAATGGGGTTCACAATGGTTAAATCTGGTAAGAAGAATAATAATGATAAAGTCAGTCATTTCATCCCTCTCAATATTCCAATGCTCAACTATGTTGGCCCCAATGGGAGTTATGCAACAAATAAGTAGGGAGATAAGGAAGTTTTTATGGCAAGGGGGGAATTCTAACTCCAACAAATTCCACTTAATAAATTGGAAAGTTGTTAGAGAATGAAGAGACATAGTAGGTCTAGGGATTAAAGACCCGTCTATCATGAATATGGATATTGTTACAGAAAACAATGTCCTATGGCTATGGGTCAAGGCCACAACAAAGTGATACCCTAAAATACCACTCTCAAACTCAAATCGAGGAGTCAATTAAAACAAACTACTTTTCAATAAATAACTTTCAAGGGAGAGAGAAGAAAACAAACCTAGATTTTGACATTTGATGTCTATCCCACAGGAAGACTTTCACTTCGACACTCTTCTGCAACAACCTTTGAAACCTCTTGCACACAAAGAGATGAGCAACTGCAAATAGGTAGTTATATGATAACTAACTAAAACATGATCATTACAAATTTCATAAGAGTTTCAAATTAAGAGACATATAATATACTAAAAACATTAATCAACATATGAAATTGGACAAGAATAAGAGATCTTTTATTACGAACAACATAAAAATTGGTTACAACCTGTAACCGCCACGACACGGTATCGAAACTGGGCTCCAAGTTCCTCCACCCAAGGTCAAAGATGATCAACAAAACCTCCAATAATTTGTGCTCAAAAAGGTCCAAGGAAGGCAAAGTATTTCTTCTCGACAAGATAGGGAGAACACAACTTCTGACCACAAGTGCTTCCATATGGAAAGGACAATATCAAATGCAAGGGGGAAAGGGGATTTGCAGGACTATAATGAAAATTCTAGGATAAGGATGCATTTCTCTGTGCTCTTTTTCCTACACCCCAAGGCTCTAATTTATACTCCTTTTTGACAGTTGGAGTAGTTATGGACGGGCTACAGGGGGTCATGAACCTGAGGAACCCATCAACTCCTCTCAAAAAGTGGGAATTATTATTTTTTTGAGCCAAATTAAAATGTACGTGGGTTGAAAACTGGAAACCAACGTACGCACACGAGATGCTTTAAGGATAGTCACATAGATCAACCAAAATGGGGTTTTTAAAAGTATTTTTGAGGAGGAAAAGGGGCAAAATGGTTTTGCAAGCAAGGAAAGGGATGCAACTCATGCCAATAAAACATTATAAGCATATGTGGTGTCAAATGACACTATAACATATGCCCCCTAATGTGTGAGGTTAGAAAAGGAATTGATGGCTGAAATACATTACAAAATAATCATGAGATTGTAGAGGGGCCTGGGTTGGAGTAGTTGAATACCAATTCTAAAACAGTACCTACAACAAAAACAAGTAAGACACTCTCTTCCCAAGTCAGGAATGCCCATCCTTAGGAGTGATGTGAGCATGGCCACCAAATCAAGTACACTACGAATCCATGAGTAATGAAATCATAACTGATGTCCATGGCCATGAAAAATGTACACAATGGATCCATGTGATATATAAAAGTGGCCACGAGAGAAATACACAGTGCATCCATGCAAATGTAAATCATAGCCATGAATGGATACACAATGGATCTATGTCTCAGAATCAAATAGAGGATATTTGGAGTCGATGAAGTGAACAAATTGATCCTTTGCAAGTATCGATGTCAAAGAAGTTGGTACAATCAATCCAATTCGAGTAGGAGCACAAAAAAGGTGATGCTCGTACTTGCCCCGAGGTCTTCAAACAACTCGTCATGGTACGAGCCTGCATTATGAGAATATATGTGTTGAAGTTGAACATAATGAGACATCGTTTGATTACCAGTCATTGATGCATATTGTTAACAAACACAAGACAACCCACCAATAATGATAATGGGAGTCAAGGTACCTTGTACAATCTAACAAGTGTGAATAAAGGAGTTGATGTCGAACACCTGATAGAATCTATCGATCAAGGGACATTGATGTATTCCCACTATCAATAGCGAGGGAACCTACCACTGATCACTGCAAGCCCCAAGGTACTAAAAATGACTCTGTATCCTTGTCCCGGAGCAAGATGTGTTGAAGTCGATATGAAGAGATACACTGGAAGGAAGGCGTTAAGGCATCCTCCATCATCCAGCATGAGGAGTAGCAAAAGGCCAAAGATTTGAAAGAACTCAGACGAAAATATTTAAAGGACCATACAGAAGTATGACTCTGGCATGTACCATATGGAATAGCACACAGCAAAGACTCTTTGAATAGTATCCAATGATGAATACTACCAACAAATATGATAAATCCACCAATGGGATCAAATGGAAACTAAGGTATCACACGAATATTTATGTGTATTAATGGTTGTTGACATCGAACACAAGGGAAAGTGCTTAGTCAACGAACAATGATGATTTGTCATATGTTGAGTGCAAGGTCACCTATCAATGATGTAAATAGGCCTATGGTGCAACTCTCGGTCATACTTTTAGAGCAATGAGTCATAGTCGATAAGAGTAGACCTGCCAGCAAGAATTCAATGGGGACCTTCTATACTAGCATGAGTTAGATACAAAGATACTTGTGAAACTGAGAAGTACTTGACGCAAGGGAAGGTCAATTGGGAAGTCAAGAGTTATGCAGAGTGGCCGACATAGGTTGACTTCCCTTGAATAGAAACATGACACAAAAAGTGACTTGGGCAGCATAGACTGTGAACTGGAATATGTTTGCGACAAAGGAGACATCAACAAATGCTCCATATGACTGGAAGAATAAATTACTAGGCGTAAGAGATTATGCTCAAAAATGATGAAATGCCACCTAAAGCCATACTAAACCCAAAATAGTGAGATAAAGACCCATAAGGTTGTGCTCTATACAAGTGAAACACAACTAGCTACCATATAAAAAACAAGATTCTTTCTCAACCTTTTTTTTTTTTGTCTTTTTCATATTATAAAACCTGAAAAAGAATACTATATTACAATGGAGGAAACAAGCATTGCGGGTGAGCAAACTAGTTCCGCATGCAAGGAACATACATATCCTCAATGCAAGGAAACACATGCAGGGCATGGATGCTTGGGGAATTTTCCTCTAGGGATGAAAGGTGTCGAGTCGCAAAGGCTAGTATTGCAAGGCCGACAACTATTCGAGAATGCATATGCAAATGGTTATACAACAATAAGACGAAGCCGACATTAGGCCCGAAAAGCATAAGCGATCGATATGAAATGAAGTATTACAACTCAAAACATAAATGAGGGATCCCCATAGGGTATTATCCAGAATAAGAATGAGAAGAAGATATGAGGCTTCAACCCAAAGTTGTGGTAGGACTAAACAGGGCTCTCGATCCTATGAAATAATTTTAGTATGGGTGCCAAACTACGAACAAGGTTCTAACTAGGGAATCCATGAACAATAGGCTCTAGCACATGAATTACAACAATTCTAAACAACAAATAAGGTTTTGTGTCGCAACTAAGCGGGGTCGATCCTATGGAAAAATGAAACAAGAAATGGATAATGCAACAATGTATGAAGGGGAAAATCTAACCTATATGCTAGTTTCGAGATCATTAACTATCAGAATGGATCAACATGGAATGAAAAGGTACCAAAGAAAATGTCTCCAAATTCTTGTATATAAGACCAACAACACTCACCCATAAGTTAATATGTCCAATATAGAAACCTTTGGCAATACATTGTGTTATGGAATATAGAACTTGAAAACAAGAAACCCTAAAAGTACAATATGTAAAAATTGTCACACAGACTTGTGGCTTATGCATAGTACTTCTCCAGGTAGAGCCCATTGCTAGGCTCAGGCCAAGGGTTTCGTTGGTAACCAACCAGCAAAGCTTCCAATTTAGGAAAAGGTCAAGGATCCATAGTCATATATTCAAGGATAGCCTCATCTGAAGGAAATTCAACATCCAAGAAACAAGGACTCGGCGACACACAAATACCAGGGCTGGAGGTCTCACCAACAATAAGATCATACTCGAGAGGAAGCACCAAATTACTCAAGCCAAAAGGGGAAAGCAAAGGCTCACATTCCCCCATTGGATACAACACCTGATCAATTACCGAGACCCTGTCTCGAGAAGGCCAACATGATTGTAAAGGATCCTTCTCAGAAGAAATTGAACATCGAGGATAAGATGCCACATAATTCACTCATGGATGTGAAGAGTCTACTCGAACACTGGGAATATACAAAGGGGAAATCTGAGCTAAAGTTGAACTAGGATGGTGATTATTAGATGAAAGCTAATAATAGTGACAATATTTCAATTGTGAGGAAAATGCATCACACAAAAAAGCATAGACACCACAAAATTCATAGCATAAACATAATCATGCCCGAGAAGCATATTGAAATCTAAAGGGCTTGGTGTTGGAAAATTGGTTGTCATTGATGTCAACCCAAGAAGAAGTCTAGAAGTCTCTAGAATTGATAGGTATATTTGAAGAAGTATCCAAAGTGGTCCCCTTATAGCGCATCTTTTAACATGGCCCTCATGGGAAGACACTTTGAATAAGTCTGCAAGAAGCCCTAGAAATGCAGTTAAGTAGTTAAGAAGCTCGGGAGGTGTGGTCATGAACCGAACTTGATTGATAAAAGGAACATGAAGGACTTTGTAAATACATGCAAAACTCTCATAGATGGATAGTCCTCATCATATCGTTTCCAAGGGTAGGTAGTACACCATGTGGTTCCTTATAATTGAGAAGTTATGCCCTCTTAAAGATGAAGCCCTTAAGTATGGTCAATAAGCCCTGAATCTAAAGTCAAATAAGTTAAAAGTCGGCCCCAAAATAAAATAAAGGAGAAAAGTTATTGCAAACAAGAAGTTACAGGTCGACTCAAAGATCAAGGAAATAAGTTACTTGGACTAGTATAAAGACACATCAAGAATCTCTCATTTTATATTCAAGCAAGTGCATTTATGAAATGTAGCTAGCATAAGTGGGTCTGCACTTGTGCTAGGAGGATTGGTTTTCTCAGCAAAGAAAATCCGGCCTACGAGAAAGGAGTTTGAGGAGAGTGAAGTGTACGGAGGTGATTGTACCCATTTTCTGAGGTTATAAATAGTTTGCAGAAGGGTGAAGCACGTATATACATAGGTTGTAGACAGAGGAATGATGCATAGGGTATACGTGGATTATAGTGGAGCAAAGCATGGGTATCTGCGATCTGACAGTGGGTGAATCGTGTATATGTACTAAAATTAAAGAAGGTATGAATATTTGATATCCCATGCACCATATTGTTCCTCATGATCAAAGGTATGTATTTATGTATGTTTTTAGGGTTATATCTTAGAGGTCTTGGTACATGCTTGATCCAGATTTTATGAGCAGAATGAAATGAATACAGATTATTAACATGTGCTTAACACAAAATAACAGAGATACAATAAAACTGGTTTTCTATTCAATAACGAAATAAGCTGAAACTGTAAAATGCAGTGGAAACAAGCTTGTTAGAATGGTGGCGGCTTATCTCTGAGAAGAGATGTGATGGCAGTGCGCAAGGCTCGGTTGTAGCTATGTTGGACATAGGGAAGGCTCTCATCCTATGTGTGAGGGTTCTTTGAATTATACATGCGAAGGATATGCACAATCATTCGATTTACAACCTCGGTTTGGCCATCTGTCTGGGGGTGGAAGGTCGTGGATTTGGCGATCTTGGTGTCTAGCAGTGACCAGAGGCTCGACCAGAATGTGCTGAGAAATCGACTATCCTGATCTGAGACAATGGTTTGTGGGATTCCAAAATGCACCCAAACTCATTCAAAGAAGAGCTTGGAAATGGCCTCTACTGTGATGCTCTTCTTGCAGGCAACCAGAATCGCCATCTTAGAAAAGCGATCAACAACCACAAAAACATAGTCATTTCCCCACTTGGTGGATGGGAGGCCTGACATGCAGTCCATTGAGATGGATTCCCATGGCCTGTCAGGAGTAGGAAGAGGGGTGTACAGGACCTGTTTCTTAGTGGTCGGTTTGGCAATAGTGCAGGCGGTGCAGGACCTGATATACTTACTAACCTCTTGTCGAAGTTTCGGCTAGTAGAAATGTTTCTATAGCATTGCCACTATCTTTTCGACGCCGAAGTGTCTTGCCACCCGACTGTAGTGGGCTTCCCAGATCAGCTTCGCTCGCTCACTTGATGGAACATAGATATGGCCCAGACAACACAACAACCCATCCTGAATATGGAAATTATCGACAACTACATTTGCACCCAACATTTGGTAGGTGGTGGCGAAGTCAAGGTCTGTCTCATAGAGTTGGGGCCATCCATATGTCTCATGGCTACAAGAGTCTAGCACCGTGGTGAGTGTCGCGAATGGTAGTCTGTTGAGGCAATCAGCGACACGATTGGTGCTTCCTGTTTTATACTTGATGTTGAGGTGGAATTGCTACAAGTATGTGGACCACTTTTGATGGCGGTCATTCTGCAATTTTCCCTGTGTCTGCATGAACTGCAATGGCTTATGATCAGTGTGGATGATTTTCTCCTTCCCAAGAATGTAATGTCTCCACTAGCGGCATGTTTTCACAATGGAGTACATTTCTTTGTCATAATTAGGGTACTTACAGACAGTATCTGACAATCTCTCACTATGATAGGCCACGGGGTGGTCGTGCTGAGTGAGAACGACACCCATAGCATAGTCTGAAACCCAACACGAACCTGCGGTATAAATTAGCAAGTCCCAAGAAGCTCTGAAGCTCAGTGAGTGTTGTTGGGGCTGGCCAGTCACGAATGACTTGGATCTTGGTTGGATCCACATGTACACCATGTTGATCAATGATGTAGCCCAGGTAATGGACCCTATCCATGCCGAAGGAGCATTTTTCCAGGTTGGCGTATAGCTTCTGCCGCAGGGTGTGTAGAACCTGTTGAATATGCTGCAAGTGTTCAGCCTAAGTCCCATTGTAAATTAGAATGTCATCCAAATACACCACTACAAAATTATTGGTGAATGGTCGCAGGATATCGTCCATCATCCTCATGAAAGTGGTTGGAGAATTTGTCAAACCAAAGGGCATGACCAACCATTCAAAAATTCCTTCCTTTGACTTGAAGGCGGTCCTCCATACATCCGTCTGTTCTATCGGGACCTGGTGGTAGCCAGACTTCAAATCAATCTTACTGAAGTATTTGGCCCCCGTGAGTTGATCAAGGAGGTCATCAATTTGGGGAATCGAGTACCAGTTTTTGACAGTGATTTTATTCAGAGCCCAGTAATCAATACAGAGTCGCCAGGTTCCATCTTTCTCTTGTACCAGCATGATTGGGCTCCCACAAGGTGATGAGCTGGAGCGGATGTGCCCCTCGTGGAGCAGTTCTTGGATCTGTCGCTTGATCTCCTCATTCTCTAACAAAGAGCGACGATAGACTAGCCCATTCGGCAACGGTGCATCGGGGGTCAGATCGATGGGGTGCTTGATCTGGCAGTGCAGAGGTACCCCTGTAGGTGAGGAGAAGATATCCGAGTATTCTTCCATGACCTTATCTACTTGCTTATGCTGTGTGGAGAGGTCGGTCGCAGGGACCCTAGATGTGGTTGTGATTTTTCTCTTATTCTGAGAGTGAATCACGAAGAAGACAAACTTCCCCATCTAAGAGATGACCTTCCTGCATTGCTTAGCAGAGATTAAGAAAATAACACTAGGTGGGACTGCCTCAGGTATCCTGTACAATTTCCTGTTCAAAGTAATAATAACACTATGAGGCCTAGACTCATATACAACATGACGTTTCCATAAATAAGGTTGGCCCAAAAGAACATCACAAACTTCAAGAAGAGAAACATCACACAATACCTTATCTTTGAAGGACTTTATGTCGTACGACAGTCGGCACTGTTGGCTGACGCGGAGATCGCTTCCTTGGCGGAGCCATCCAATGGTGTAGGGTTGTGGGTGCGGCGTTGTTGGCAGGGCCAACCGCTTGACGACCTCTGCTGAGATGAGGTTCTTCTGGCTACCGCTATCAATGATGAAGTGCAGCAGGGTGCCTTTTACCCACATTTGTGAATGGAAGAGGCACTCTCCTTCTTCTAGCTCGTCTGGTTCACCAGGCTGGAGCTTGGTGGTAGCAACGGTGGCACTGGGTTCCGCGTCAATGATTCGTCTTCCCAGTTCTGGTTCTGTCTCAGAGTCAAAATCTACATCTGATTCAGAGGCTTTCACTTCGGCCACCAACGACTGCTTTGAGCGACAGTCAGTAGTGTTATGCCAAGGGCTCTTATGGAAGTCACACCACTTCCCGGTATATTTCTTTGTCTTTCCGGTGTCCTTTTTTTCTTTTGGCTTGTACTGATTGTCCTAATACTACCCATCTTTACTCTGTCTTTTGTTCGGTGGGTTGGGGCCGCCCTTTCCTAGCTTTTGTTGTGAGGGATTCCCAGGCCCAAATTTTCGTGTCTTTTGTTTGAGCTTCTGCTCGATTTTGACGGCATATCGGTAGGCCACACCCAAGGATGAGATGTCCGAAAATTCCATTTTGGTCTGGATGTATCTATGTAGAGCACCACGATACTTTAGCACTAGATTTCTCTCTGAATATTTGATACCCAACTTGGTGCACAAGGTATGGAAGATATTTGTGAAATCTAGCACTGCTTGGTCTCTTTCTTGCCGTAGTGTGGTCCATTTGGTATACAGGTCGTCATAACTTCTGACAGGGTAGTATTGTTCCTTAATAGCATCTCTGAAGGATTCCCAAGTGGTCGTGACTAAAAATAATGAGGTTTCCTCTATTTCCTTTTGCTCACAGAAAGTTTCCCACCGATGTTTGACATGGGGAACGGCTTTGAGGAGCACAAAAGTAATATTTTCTCTATTCAAAAATTTATGAACAGAAAAATACCCTTCTAGTAGATTCAACTACTTGTCTACAGCATCTGCGTCTATCTAACCTTCAAATATAGGAAAATCAAAGTTTATTTGTACCTTGAAGGGGGCGGCGCCTCTGTTCGAAGAAGATGTGTTGCCTATTGGTAGTCGTCGAAGGATTTGCGCGAAACTATCCATCATCTCATTCCTTTGTTGTGTGAGGGATTCCTCAATCAATAGTTTGAAAGGATCTCCTGTTCTGTCATATTTATTTTCTCCTGCCATGGGAGGTTGCTTGGGCGTGTGAGAGATTCTATCCTCAAGAGAAACAAGCTCGAGACCCAACTCTTTGTACTCCGACCTCATTGGGGACATGCATTAAGACGACAAGGAGCAAACTGCTCTGATACCACTGATATGGATTTTATGAGCATAACGAAATGAATACAGATTATTAACAGGTGCTTAACACAAAATAACAGATATACAGTAAACTGGTTTTCTATTCAATAATGAAATAAGTTGAAACTGTAAAATGCAGCGGAAACAAGCTTGCTGGAATGGTGGTGGCTTATCTCTGAGAAGAGATGTGACGGAAGCACGCATTCGCAAGAAGAAGGTTACAATGAGGCTCTGAAGGAATTTTTACAATAAGAAAGAATGCCAAAAACCCTATACATCCAAAAACCTAACCCTAGGAGATGAAGCACCAAAAGTCATGTGGGCCTTGTTTGGGTAAGTTAGTACATCAACTTCCTGGGGTCGTAACTTTTGCATACGATCTTCGTTTTAGGCGTGTGATAGCCCGTTGGAAAGGTATCATCGAGGAGATTCATTTTGGGGGATCATTCATGCCTTAGACTATCATTGAGAAACTCAATACCGAAAACCTTCATTTAGGCCCTCAAAATGGCCTCGGAAGTTAAAACTGCTAAAAATAGTAAATTGCCAAAAATGTCAAAAAATTGTTTTGAGCCAGTTGGAAAAGGTGGGTGGCCACCGATATCCATTTGGATCAATGCTTGAGGCATGTCTTTGGCACATAGTTTGATTCATATCATGGTGATTTTGAGCACTTGATTTGGAGGATATTGTTGGAGATCTTGGCATAAGTTTATGTGGTTGTATCAGCTTTGAATATGATGATGTACCAATATCTATGGAAATAACAATGACAAGTTGAGTATATCATTTATATGCAAGGGAGGAAGGAAGGGGCAAGGAAAGGGAGTTGTATCTTCCTTCAGGTTGGAGCCTGTAAACTAGGGGGTTGGAGCCTCCTTCCAGTTCATGTTGGAGAATTTAGGGAATTGTAGCTTCCTTTAGGTTGGTGCCTATAAATTAGGGGGTTGGTGCCTCCTTCCAGTTGGTGTTGGATAATTTTGGAATTTGGAGCTTCCTATGAATGTAATCTTCTGATATATAAGAAATCATTTTGTGGTTTTCTCCCATTTGGCTTTCCACGTAAAACTATTGTGTATTTTGTATTTTTGGTGATATGTTTATGGTATCTTGAATGCAATCATAAGTGATAAATTTTTGATATCTTAAATGCTTACATATTGTGATTAAAAGTGGCAACAAGTGCCTAATATTGATTCAACCTCCCCCCCCCCCCTCAATATTGGTGAATAATACAACAATTTGTATCAGAGAAGATCCTTCAAAAATAGCCTAACCACTATAAGGTAGATCATGGAGTGCACTAAGAATGGAATGCCACTATTTGATGGTCAGAACTATGCCTTTTGGAGCAGAAGGATGAAAACACTTGTGCAAGCACATGGATTTTATGTCTAGAAAGCAGGAGTAGACGTATACAAGGCACCTGCCACTCCCCCAACAGATAAAGATGGAAAGAATCTTAGTGAAAAAAAATTGAAGGATACAAATGCTATTATGAATGGCTTGGTTGATTCAATATATGTCAAGGTTATGCATTGTGATTTTGCAAAGGATATTTGGGACAAACTTCAAAATGTTTATGAAGGAGATGCCAAAGTCAAAGAGGCCAAGCTTCAAACTTATAGAGGTCAAATTCAACAACTGAAAATGAAGGAAAATGAAGATATCACAACTTACTTTCTACGATTTGATGAAATAGTGAACACTATTAAAGGCTTGGGAGGAGAAATTAAAGATCCAGTAATTGTTTAAAAGGTACTAAGGTCTCTTCCAATGAGATTTTACCCCTAATATTTCATCCCTAGAAGAAAGATCATGGATGAGCTACATGGAATACTTGTAGCTTATTAAATGAGAACAGAATAGGATAATCCATCCAAGAAGGAAGCAACTTTCAAAGCATCCAAGAATACAAGAAAGAATAAGCAAAAGTCAAAGTCAAATTGCAGTTGCAATGATGATTCAAATGAAGATGAAGAAATAGCCAACTTTGTAAGGAAGTTGAAGAGAGGAACTGGCAAGTACAAAGGTAAGCTTCCTTTAATATGCTTTAATTATGGTAAAATTGGTCATTTTGCTGCTAAATGTCCTTATGCTAAGAATTTAGAAAGTGATGAAGAAGAAGTTCCTAAGAAAGAAAAGAAATACCAAAAGGGAAATAAAAGGAAAGTCTTCAAGAAAAGTATCTACTCAAGAGAAGATATTTCTTCAAGAGATGAGGATGATGATAGTGACAGTGACTCAAAAAGAGTGATCTTTGTGGCATTGGAAACTCAACAAAATGATGAAGAAGATTATGAAGAACAAGGTGAAGTAGATCTTGAAGCATAACTAATCAACACCTTAAGTGAGCTAAAAAGAGAAAGGAAGAAAAACAAGTCACTCAAGGAAGAATTGATCAAGCTAAAAGAGGGTTCTCAAAATCCCAACTCTGAAGAAGTCCTACATGTGATTACAAATATAAAGGTCCAAGTAGAATAAGCCAAAAGGATTGAAGAAACACTCAAAAACGAGTTGGAAGAAAAGGAGAAAATTAAGGAGAGCTTGGAAGCAAAAATAGTCTCACTAAGGAAGGAAGGAACTTCAGAAAAAGGAAATGCAACAAAACAACACCAAAATATTGGATGAAATCATCAGCATTCAAAGGCCATACTATGACAAGTCTAAACTAGGATACAAACAAGTGCATACTGAGAAGGGTTCGAGCTCCATGACGACAAAAAAGGAAGCAGAACAAAAGAGTTGTGCAAAAGTCATGAGAGGTCTCATCAAGAAGGAAGAAGGCAAGTCTTCAAAGGAAAACATTCAGGCAATGGAAGAATAGTATAGAAGAGTTGGACCACCTGGAAGATCCAGAACACAGAATCAACAACCAACAATGGAGAGAACTCAAGAAGAATATTACAGAAGAGTTGAACCACCTAGAATATCCCCCACACTTGGGTACCAAACTAATTTTCTTGATTTATGTTATTCCTGTAACAATTTTGGGCACAATGTTATAAACCATAGAGCCTATGCTAAGAAGAGAATCAACTATGAAGGATACTCTAATTATCTCACAAATCCTCATGGAGTGTACAACATAAACTATAATAGTTTTGGCTCATTAAATAATCAAGTAGAATGCTACAAATGAAACAATTTTGGATACATGGCCAAAGATTGCATATTGATTGTTCCTCCAAAGGAACCAAAGCAGGATCTCAAAATTCATGTAAAAGAACCATCAAGGATATGGAAACGGAAGCAAGATAAACTGAACATTGAAGAATGTTCGATTGCTCTACTAGCCCAAGGTAAAAAAAATGATTGGTACGTTGACAATGGTTGTTCAAATCGCATGACAGGTGACAAGGATGATTTTGTAACTCTAAATAAAGAAATAGATGGATCAGTTTCATTCAGGAATGATAACTTAGCCACAATTATAGGAAAAGGAACATTCAAGCTTGGAAGTAAAGATGCCATGGCAGAAAATGTCCTACTTGTCAAAAATATGAAGCATAATCTACTAAGTGTGAGTCAAATGTGTGACCAGGGACACACACTTCTATTCGACTCAAATAAATGTGAGATAAGGAAAGAAGGATAAGGCAAGTTGGTGGCAACATCAATAAGGACTCTAAACAACATATACATCTTAAATGATATCAGAAAATAAAGATGTTTCTTGGGAAAAGAAAATGAAAGTTAGCTTTGGCATAGAATAATGGGTCATATGAACTTTAACAATCTTGTCAAAATCAGCAGAAAGAAAGCAGTAAGAGAAATGTATGAAATTTCAAATCTAGCCATTACTATGTCCAAGCATTGTCTACAAGGAAAGAAAACAAGAACTGAGTTCAGAACAAAGGAATACTCTACAACAAAACCATTGGAGATTGTACACACCGATCTATGAGGGCCGATAAGAACAAAAGGGCCAAGTGACAAACAATACTTCATGCTACTTATTGATGATTAGATAAGAATGACCGGATTTTTTTTTCTCAAGAAAAAGTTAGAGGCATCTGAATTTTTCAGGATATTCAAAGAGATGGTTGAAAATGAGACTAATTTGAAAATCAAGTGCTTAAGATTAGACAATGGAGGTGAGTTCACATCAAAAGAATTCATGGACTTTTGTGAAGAACATGGAATAAAAAGGCAATTTTTAGAAGCTAGAACACCTCAACAAAATGGTGTCTTTGAAAGGAAGAACAAAATTGTACAGAAAACTGCCATAACCATGTTGAAATATTCCAAGTTGGGTGATATATTTTGGGTACAAGTAGTACATACTGTTACACGTCAAAATTGCTCAGTTGGATAAGTGTCGCATTGTCCCTCTCAATTGTCGTAAGTGTCGCATCAACTTTCGCAAGTGTCGCAAGTTGGCCACTAGTGTCGCAAAGGATGTTCAGACATACTGCCATGTCAACGACACTAAGGGAGCACTTATAACATATCACATAACTGATTTGAAGGAGGAGAGGTGATCTACTGAAGACAAACAACTCTTGACACCTAAAAGAAACCCTGAACCAAAGGTTTTGAGGGGGAGCGCTCCCCTACTTCACTCCAGAAGCATTGGCGCTCCCCTATAGTGCTTCAGGGAGCATTATAACGCTCCCCAGCCCCCTCTGAAGGAGCATTTCTCATCTTGAGAGCGCTGGCGCTACCCCAAGGCCTACCAGGGAGCGCTACATCGCTCTGATGCCCCTTCTAAGGGAGTGTTGCCTAATCTGAGGCAGTAATTGGCCCGTTGAGGAGAATAAGGGGAGGATCTTTCAAAATTAGGAAGCAGTTGTGCTCGAATTCTTGGTTTCATCAAGAGATCCCTGATCTAAGCAGAAGGTTCCCAAATTGTTCTAAAGATAACTCAAGAGGTTAAGCTCCTCTTAACCTATATAAACAGGTTCTATGATGGTGGAAAGGGGGGGAGAAACTGAAGTTATGAAACTTATGATCTTGGAGAAAACTTACAGTCAGCCAAAGGAGATTGATCAGTGAAGCTGTTGTTATCCAGATTGTGGAGCTTTCAGGCAAGGGTTAGACGAAGGGGACTTGACGAAGCTGTCGCATTCGCATCTACGATTGTAAGTACTGCTATCGTTATTCTCATCAATATGACACGCTTGGCCTGTTTCTTTCTAGTTTGTGTCTAATGTCACATGAACTTATCATTTAGTGATAGATCTATTTTCAATCTAATATCAATAGAGTAGGAAGCGGTCGTATCTTGTTTTGTCCACAGGATCCAGCAAGGAGCAAAGGATCGAAGCGCAACCAGGAGCGTGCAGGGACAAACGTCGATTAAAAGGTACCTCTGTCATCCTTCCTTCTCATGTGT
>ML786451.1:38277-49886 GCA_009831015.1 Picea engelmannii | reverse complement strand
GAGGAACTTACCGAAGGTGAGTTATATCGAGCATGTGTTATCCTCCTCGAGCTCATTAAATTAAAAAGAGGTACTCATCTATCTAGATGGGGGAAAAATTGAAAGGAGCAAGCCAAGCAGTCTCTTGAGAACATCATCCAGCATTTCTTAGAGTCTCCCTTGAACACGGCACTTTGTCACTTTTCACATATCATAATTCGTTGAACCTCTGCACTGAGCCAATCCTCTGAGTTTCCTTTCACTCCTTTGGGTCACCTGACGCAAGTCACAGTATCCACTACATAGTTTTGGTCCATGTCACGTTTTGTTGTAGTGCCTCGGTGTTCAAGGGAAGTATCTGCCTCGAGAGTCAGCCATCCCAAATATCTTGCCTCAAAACCTGTGTCAGTCCATGTCCATTTGATCTGCCAATTACATCTCCATGTCTATTTCATGTCGTTGATGGGGGATACATGAAGGCCCTCCCTCGACGAGTCTATTCCTGTCGACTCCAACACATTATCCGGGAATCAGACTTAGAAACCAGTTAGTACTTTGGGACCTGCATGCCTCAATGGCAGGCCACCTCACATTCGACAGTAGGTTTACATCATTGGCCTCTGATCGAATGATTCCGCGGGTGTTCGACCTCAGATCATCTATTCACATTCGCTGGAATGTACTAGGGTACCTTGGGAATCATTGACATTAATGGTGATCTCCCTCGCACTTGTTAACGGTTCACACTATTGACCGGTAATCAAGTGGTTTCTGCCGTGTTCGACGTCAGGACATCTATTCACATGGTCAAAATCGTACTACAATGGGATTGGAAAGAATACCCTGGGTTGAGTCATCACTTTGACATATACTTTGCCCAGGTTGCGAAGGAGTTTTTATTGGACAAGAACACATATACTGTCATATAAATCCACTTTGTATTGGGCGTGGCTATGTCTTGTCATCTCGTAGATCCACTGTCTATTCTTCGTGGCTACGGTCAGTCCGAGTCATCAGCGTATAGATCCACATTGTATCTTTGGTGGCTATACCCTTTTTATCAATACAATTATGGATCTACAGTGTATTTTATGGCGGCCATATCCTACTAAGTCTTGATCACCCAAGCATAGGTATGCCTTCCTTGGGTTTTGAAATATGTCATGATATTTGTTGGGTGTTTGTGTGCAGCTTCTGTTAGGTCCTCCGAGTCTATACCCTTGCTTGAGCATCTACAAAGTATTTCAGTCATCAGTTGGCATCTTCTAACTTCATACTTTGGGGGTCATTCTGTTACACGTCAAAATTGCTCAGCTGGATAAGTGTCGCATTGTCCCTCTCAATTGTCGTAAGTGTCGCATCAAATTTCGCAAGTGTCGCAAGTTGGCCACTAGTGTCGCAAAGGATGTTCAGACATACTGCCATGTCAATGACACTAAGGGAGCACTTATAACATATCGCATAATTGATTTGAAGGAGCAGAGCTGATCTACTGAAGACAAACAACTCTTGACACCTGAAAGAAACCCTGAACCAAAGGTTTTGAGGGGGAGCGCTCCCCTGCTTCACTCCAGAAGCATTGGCGCTCCCCTATAGTGCTTCAGGGAGCGTTATAACGCTCCCCATCCCCCTCTGAAGGAGCACTACTCATCTTGAGAGCGTTGGCGCTACCCCAAGGCCTACCAGGGAGCGCTACAACGCTCTGATGCCCCTTCTAAGGGAGCGCTGCCTAATCTGAGGTAGTAGTTGGCCCGTTGAGGAGAATAAGGGGAGGATCTTTCAAGATTAGGAAGCAGTTGTGCTCGAATTCTTGGTTTCATCAAGAGATCCCTGATCTAAGGAGAAGGTTCCCAACTTGTTCTAAAGATAACTCAAGAGGTTAAGCTCCTCTTAACCTATATAAACAGGTTCTATGATGGTGGAAACGGGGGGAGAAACTGAAGTTATGAAACTTATGATCTTGGAGAAAACTTATAGTCATCCAAAGGAGAGTGATCAGTGAAGTTGTTGTTATCCAGATTGTGGAGCTTTCAGGAAAGGGTTAGACGAAGGGGACTTGACGAAGCTGTCGCATTCGCATCTACGATTGTAAGTACTGCTATCGTTATTCTCATCAATATGACACGCTTGGCCTGTTTCTTTCTAGTTTGTGTCTAATGTCACATGAACTTATCATTTAGTGATAGATTTGTTTTCAATCTAATATCAATAGAGTAGGAAGCGGTCGTATCTTGTTTTATCCACGGGATCCAGCAAGCAGCAAAGGATCGAAGCGCAACCAGGAGCGTGCAGGGACAAACTTTGATTAAAAGGTACCTCTGTCATCCTTCCTTCTCATGTGTTAGTTTAGATAGATTTGAAAGGAATTCAGTGTCCATGATAAGTAGTTTTTTGTCTAGGGTTAAGGTCAAGCTCTAGAGGTGATCTACCTATCCGCAGGGAGATTTTCCTACAACACATACAACCATTCATATCTTGAATAGAGGAATGCTTAGAAGTAAGAATGACAAGACTCCATCTGAACTGTGCAAGGGAATATTGGCTAATGTCAAGCACTTTAGAGTGTTTGGAAGCAAATGTTACATAAAAATAAAAGATAACAAGATCGGAAAATTTGACTCTCGAGTTGATAAAGGCATACTAGTTGGATACTCAAGTGAAAGCAAGACATACTGGTTGGATACTCAAGCGAAAGCAAGGCATATAAATGCTACAACCTAAGACTCAACAAAATAGTGGAAAGCATCAATGTAAATATTGATGAAACGGATGTATTGAAGACCAGAGAAGAAAGAAGAAATTCAAAAATTCAGGAAGAAGAAGAAGAACTGAAGGAAGAAGAAGTAGAGGAAGAAGTAGAAGAACCATAAGAGAAGTAACCAAAGGAAAAGCAAGAAGAAATAAAAGACAATCAACAAGATTTCTAGACACCTGCTAAAACACCTAACCGTTGGGTTCACAAGAATCATCCACTAGAACAAATTATTGGAGATAAAAATGCAGGAACATAAACCAGAGGAAGTAGACGGGAATGTACACTAAGACAAAGACATCTAGCACTATTATCCATATTTGAACCAAGTAACTTTGAGGAAGCCAACAATGATGAACGTTAGATCAAGGCCATGGAAGAAGAACTGAATCAAATAGAGAAGATTAAGACATGGGAACTGGTTCCAAAACCTAAGGAAAAAAATGTGATTGGTACAAAATGGGTGTTCAGAAATAAACTAAATGAAGATGGACAGTTAACCAGAAACAAGGCAAGGCTAGTATGCAAAGTATATGCTCAAGTTGAAGGAGTAGATTTTGAAGAAACGTTTGCTCATGTTTCAAGAATGGAAGAAATCAGAATGATCTTGGCCTATGCATGTTCTAACAGGATCAGAGTATATCAGATGGATGTAAAATAAACATTTCTAAATGGAGAATTAGAAGAATAGGTCTACATAGAACAACCAAAAGGGTTCCTACTATTAGAAAAGGAAGATTAAGTTTGCAAATTGAAGAAATCTCTGTATGGAATCAAGCAATCCCCTAGAGCTTGGTATTCAAGAATGGACAAGTACTTGTTGCAACAAGGATTCAAAAAGGGTAATGCAGATAACAATATCTACATAAAAGTGGATCAAGATAACATACTTATCATTGAAGTATATTTGGATGACATCATCTTTGGAAGTGATGATGACAGGTTGAGTAAGAAATTTGCTAAAGATATGTAGAGCGAGTTTGAAATGTCCCTACTTGGTGAGTTGACTTTCTTTTTGGGACTCCATATATCTCAGCTAGATGGAGGTATTTTCATTTCCCAAACCAAGTACATTAAAGAAATGTTGAAGAAGTTCGGAATGGAATATTGCAAACCTGTAAGTACTCCTATGGTGACCAGTTTCAAGTTGAGAAAAGATGATGAATCTAAGGAAGAAGATTAGAGACTCTATAGATCAATGATTGGTAGCCTAATCTATGTGACAGCCTCAAGACCAAATGTGATGCAAGCAATTGGACATGTTGCAATATTTCAAGCAATACTGAAGGAAACTCATGTTATGGCAATAAAGAGAATCTTCAGATATCTCAAAGGAACAACATAATTTGGATTGTGGTATCCAAAAGGAAATGAGATGAATATGGTTTCCTACATAGATGTTAATTAGGAAGGAAGCATTGATGATAGAAGAAGTACTAGTGGAGCAACCTTCTACTTGGGTGATTGTCTAGTGTCTTGGTTAAGTAAGAAGTAGTCCTCAATATCCTTGTCTACGACATAAGTATAATATATTGCAGCAAAAACATGTTGTACTCAAGTCCTCTCGATGAAGCAAACCATGCAAGACATACAAGTAACATATGATGATCCTATTTCAATATTTTGTGACAATACCAGTGTTATAACTGTCTCCAAAAATATAGTGATGCATTCCAAGACCAAGCATATTCCTATCAAGTTCCACTTTCTATGGGAACAAGTAACAAAGGAGAATATTAATTTGGAGTACATTTGGACAAAAGAATAGATTGTTGATATCTTCACCAAACCTCTCCCAAGAGAAACATTTGAGTATATTTGACAGAAACTTGGAGTAGTTTCTACCCCACAGTGATCTACACGACATTTTGCAAAGAAGACAGGGGGAGAGAAATCCTCTAGGGGAGTTACCCATTGCCATTGATGTCAAAGGGGGAGAGAAAGTTAAGAAGCATAAAGACAGGGGGAGCAAGCATGAATTCATAGGGAGCAATGGCCATAGGGGGTGTATGAGTGTTGCATCAATTCCAAAGGGGGACATTGTTGGAAAATTGGTTGTCATTGATGTCAAACCTAGAAGAAGTCTAGAATCCTCTATAAGTGATGGGTATATTTGAAGAAGGCTCCAAAGTGGTCTTCTTATGGCATATCTTTAAGCATGGCCCTCATGGGAAGACACTTTGAAGAAGTCTACAAGAAGCCCTGGAAATACAGGTTAAGAAGCCCTAGGGGTGTGGTAATGAAGATCGAAGTTGATTGAGAAAAGGAACATGAAGGACATTGCAAATACATTCAACACTCTCATAGATGGATAGTCTGCGTCGTGTTGTTTCCAAAGGTAGGTGGTACGCCACATGCTTCCATATGGTTGAGAAGTTATTCCCTCTTAAAGATGAATCCCCAAAGTATGGTCTAGAATCCCCAAATCTAAGGTCAAAGAAGTTACAAGTCGGCCCCAAAATCAAATAAAGGTGAAAAGTTGTTGCAAACAAGAAGTTACAAGTCAACTCAAAGATTAATTAAATAAGTTACTTGAAATAGTATAAATACACATCAAGAACCTCTCATTTTATATTCAAGCAAGTGTGTTTGTGAAATGAAACTAGAATAAGTGGGTATGCACTTGTGCTAGGAGGATTGGTGATCTCAACAAAGTGAATCTGACTTAGGAGAAAGGAGGTGGAGGAGAGCGAAGTGTATGGAGGTGACCATACCATTTTTCTGAGTTTATACATGGTTTACAAAAGGGTGAAGTGTGTATATACGTGGGTTGTAGATGGATGAATTCCATATAGGGTATACGCAGATTGCAGTGAGCAAATCTCGGGTGTTTGTGGTCTGACAGTGGGTGAATCGTGTATATGTGGTAAAATTGAAGAAGGTATGAATATTTAACATCCCATGCACCAAATTGTTCCTTATGATTAAAAGTATGTCTTTATGTATGTTTTGAGGTTTATATCTTGGAGGTCTTGGTACATGCTTGAGGCATGTATTTGGCACATAGTTTGATTCATATCATGGTGATTTTGAGCACATGATTTGGAGGATATTCTTGGAGATATTGGCATAAGTTAATGTGGTTGTATCATCTTTAAATATGATGATGTATCAGTATCAGTGACAGTAATAGTGACAGGTTGAGTCTATCATTTATATTCAAGGGAGGAAGGAAGGGGCAAGGAAAGAGAGTTGTAGCTTCCTTCGAGTTGGAGCTTGTAAACTAGGAGGTTGGAGTCTCTGTCTAGTTGGTGCTAGAGAATTTAGGGAGTTGTATCATCCTTTAGGTTGGTGCCTATAAATCAGGGGGTTGGTGCCTCCTTCCAGTTGGTGCTGGAGAATTTTGGAAGTTGGAGCTTCCTATGAATGTAATCTTTTGATATATAAGAAAGCATTCCTTGGTTTTCTCCCATTTGGGTTTCCACGTAAAATTATTTTGTACTATGTATTTGTGGTGATATGTTTATGGTATCTTGAATGAAATCATACGTGATAAATTGTTGATATATTAAATTCTTACATATTGTGATTAAAAGTGGCAATAAGTTCCTAATACTGATTCACTCCCCCTCTCAGTATTAGTGAATAATCCAACACCTGGTACCACTAACAGATCGAGTAGGATGGTATTTCCACCTAACGTGATAGGAAACTAATGAAGAGTCCCCAAACATTCACTAGGTCTTATGTCGAAAGCCAACAGTTCACCGATAGCTAACACAAGCTTGGGAGAACCCAAAGCTTGCTAAGCCGAGGAGGATAAAATACTTGCAAAGGATCCTTCATCTACAATACATTGGTAAATTCCCGTTGAATTAAATTTAACCTTTAACTGGAAAGGTGTATAAGAATGAATATAAGACTCAACAAGATCATTCCAATCAAATGAAACCATCCCAAGACTTGGAGGGAACATACTCGAAGAGAGTGGATTGCTCCCTTGTTCAGAAGCTATTGAACTAGAAATGCTAAAGACATAGTCAAAAGACACATCACTTCCCAAAAGAAGAGTGGGATCAAATGAAGATTTCATCGGTGAGACCACTTTGGTAGAATTGTCACTCTCCAAGAAAAGAGTGGGATCGTCTAAATATTGCATCGACATAACCCCTTCCTCAACCACTGGTTAAATATGATGTGAGACAACATAGTCGAGAGATCCATCACCCTCCAAAATGAGAGAGATATCGGTCGAAGATTGTATCAACACCACTTCATCAACTAATGATTGAATATATTGTTGGGAAAATGAAGATGAGTCGGAACTAGAAGGGCCTTTAGACAAGGACCATGCTCTTCATAGCATGACAATAGAAGGGAAAAGATGAGTAAGGTGATCTCCCTTGCAAATATTACAAGGGAACTTGGGCTTATGTCCCATTTGTCTAGGTTTCTCAACAATATTAATGCCCCTAGCATGACTTGCAGTGGTCAGTGGGTTGCCCCCAGCATGACTTGTGGTGGCTAGATTTCAATATCCAACATGACTTGCAGAGGTTGGTGATGTTTATCTAGTATGACTAGAAGTGACTAGAATCTTACCCCCAGCATGACTTGCAATGATTGGTTTCTTGTCTTCAACATGACTCACAAAGGTTTTTGACATATCTCCAGCATGACTCACAAAGGTTTGTGAACTATTTCCATTATGACTCACAATGACTAGACTTGTGCTTCCATCATGACTTGCAGAGGCTAGTGGTAGGTCTCTAACATGACTAGTAGAGGTTGGTGACTTCTTCTTATTATTGTTCCTCTTCCTATTCCTTTTAGACTTCTAGTTACTAGTAGCTAAACTTTCACCAAAAGAGGGGGAAGGAGAAGGAGTAGACTTCATGGATACCGAAGGTAAAGGATCAATATCCATTCAATTCCCATGACATAAGGTGCTCATCTGAGAAGCATCAAGATCATTCAGAACATTCAGAGTGGTCCACAACCAAACTGATATTCATGAATTCAATCCATGAATGCTCAAAGTGGCCATGAAGGGGGCACTGATGTTTCCAAAGAACGAAAAATCACAAGAACCCCCTTGGGAAGGGGTCTCTTGTTTGGTATCCTCAAGAACTTTGGCCATGTTGTTCTTATGTATAGGTTCATCCCTTGAAAGATTGTTCACGTCCAAAAAAGTACCGCACACTAACTTTGACAAACCAATGGTATAAAAACCCATTCCTTCTAGGAGTCGGATCCATGCTTTCAAGAGAAAAACCAGGGGTCCTTCTCGACCAGTGGAGTGATTGGTTGACCACTTTGAATCAATGATCCAAAAGAGATGATATAGACACAACCTTAGGCTAACGATACAAATCAACACTCCACTAAAAATTCCTAAGAGAAACATTGCAAACAAACAACTTCTACAAAACTTCAGCTTAGATGGATACGGTCTTGAGTCCAAAGCAATGAAAAAGTGGAAAATGAACTTCTAGATACTGGAATGGGTTGATCAAGTTCTGATACCTATGAATGAAGGAGTGAGAAGTAGATACTCCGACCTCCACTTACCAGCCCTACCCGATGCAAGTAACCCTCGCTTCGTGGGGAACCTGTTAGAAAAACAGGACCGCGAAGCAATAAAATAAAACAAATGCAGAAACAAAACACATAAGATACACAATACAATAGAGACACAAATTTACGTGGTTCACCCAGTGTGGCCTACATCCACCAGAGAAATTTCCAGGTCCTTCCTTTATTATTATCCAGCAAACAAAGGGATACAACCTATAGCAAAACCCGTTGTAACTTCCTCTTCTTTCTCTCACAGTATCCTCTCTCAGAATACAATACTTGTCATAATGCATAGCCGCAACACATTTACCTCATAACAGAGGGTTGCCTTCTAGGGCAAAAAACCCTAACATAATTTCTACCGTTAGATCTATGACCTTATAATGAACAATCTAGATTTACAATGAAATTACAATATACATTTACAAGACAATTTTTCCTTCGGGGGCCCACTTGCCCCCGGACCTCGCAGAGGGGGTACCCCCCCTCTGCACTCCCCTGTGTGGAAGAGTGTACATACTTCTGGGGTGTAAAGTCTTCATGGGGTATAAACACGGCTGAAAGCAAGGACCTCTGCATCAGGAAGATAATCAGGCTCCACAACCAACAATCTCCCACTTGGAGACTTATCCCAACAACTCCACCGTTGTTGTATATACTAGACTTTGAACCTTCTTGGACCTAGAAAATTTCTCATCTTCATATTCATTCTTGAATACCAACTGAAACTGAGCAGGAACTCAGTTTCTCTCTGGTTACTCCCTTTGTTAACATGTCTACGGGATTCTGGCTAGTGTGTATCTTTTCCAACTTCAAATGTCCATCTTCCAAGGTAGATCGTATGAAGTGGTACCTCAAATGTATATGCTTAGTCTTCGAATGGAAGGTTGAGTTCTTTGCAAGATGAATTGCACTCTCACTGTCACAGTACAACCTGCTATTCTCCTGCTTCTTTTCCAATTCCTCCATAAACCTTTGTAACCAAATCATCTCTTTACTAACCTCTGTAGCAGCAACATACTCTACCTCTATTGTTGAAAGTGAAACAACCTTTTGCAGTTTCGAAATACAACTTATTTTTGTTCCACCTATAGTAAAAACATACCCTGTGGTGCTCCTCCTACTGTCTTTATCACCTGCCATATCTGAATCAACATATCTCTGTAGAAAAGTGTCTGAACCTCCAAAACATAATGCATGAGTAGCAGTACCTCTCAAATACATGAGAATCCACTTTACTGCCTCCCAATGTTCTTTACCTGGATTATTCATATACCTGCTCACAACTCCCACTGCATGTGCAATATCTGGTCTTGTGCAAACCATTGCATGCATCAAGCTACTAATTGTTGATGAATAAGGGACCCTGGACATGTATTTTATCTCCTCCTGTGTCTTGGGACACATTTCCTTAGTTAATTTGAAATGGTTGGCCAAAGGTGTACTAACTGGTTTTTCATTCTGCATTCTAAACCTCTCCAGCACCTTCTCTGTGTACTCACCCTAAGACAATGTCAATTTGCAATTTTTTCTATCTCTTGTTATTCTCATGCCAAGGATTTTCTTTGCAGCACCCAAATCCTTCATCGCAAATGAATTGGATAATTTCTTCTTGAGCATATTTATATCCTGCATATTAGACCCTGCAACAAGCATGTCATCTACATACAATAGCAAGATAATATAGCTTCCATTTTCTAGCCTTTTAAAATAAACACAATGATCAGAATGACATCTACTATAACCTTGTTCTGTCATAAACCTATCAAACTTCAAATGCCACTGCCTTGGAGCTTTCTTTAGGCCATACAAGCTCTTCTTCAACCTGCATACCAAATTCTCCTTCCCTTTGACCTCATACCCCTATGGTTGCTGCATATAAATCTCCTCCTGCAAATCCCCATGGAGAAAATTTGTTTTTACATCTAACTGTTCAATATGCAAATCTTATACTACCACAAGACTTAAAATAGTCCTAATTGAAGTCATTTTAACAACAGGAGAAAATATTTCATCAAAATCTATACCTTTCTTTTGTGCAAACCCCTTTACAACAAGTCTAGCCTTGTACCACTTTGCTCCTCCATATTCTTCCTTCAACTTGTAAACCCATTTATTCTGCAATGCTCTTTTTCCCGCAAGCAACCAAACCAAGTCCTAAGTCTGGTTATTTGCCAAGGAATCCATTTCCTTTTCCATGCCTTGCTCCCACTTCTTTTTGGTCTCTACCTGCATTGCCTCTTCATAACATTCTGGTTCACCAGAATCAGTCAACAATAAATAATACAACGAAGGAGAGTATCATTCAGGGGGTATACTTAACCTAGTAGATCTTCTAACAACACTTGCAGGTGTTTGAGGTACCTGTTGCTCCTATTTTTGTACATCTTGATTTTCAGGTTCCTTTGGAATTTCTTTTTCAGTGATCTCATCAAGCACTGTGTATTCTTGTTTTTCTTCTTCCTGTTTCTTTCTCTGCAACTGATCTTTGTACATGACCTTCTCATTGAATATGACATATCTACTCCTAATGATTTTGTTATTTTCAAAATCCCATAATCAATAACCAAAATCATTAACACCGTATCCAATAAAGGTACACTTCTTGGATTTAGACTCAAGCTTTGTTTTATTTTTTCTATCAATATGGACAAATGTTTCACAACCAAAAGTTTTCAAAAAATAATAGTTTACCTTTTTTCCTGTCCATTCCTCCTCTGGAATTGTACCATCCAAAGAGCTTGAAGGTCCTCTGTTTATTAAGTAAACAACAGTATCTACAACATCTGCCCAGAACTGTAAGGGAAAACCGACATGCAATCTCATACTCCTTGAACACTCCATGATTGTCATGTTCATCCTTTCTGACACACCATTTTCTTGTGGTGTTCTTAGAACTGTCTTCTCTCTACGAATCCCATGGTATGAACAGTGATCATCAAACACCTTGCTGCAATATTCACCTCCATTATCTGATCTGAGACACTTCAAACTTTTTCCTGTCTCATTCTCAACTAAAGCTTTCCATTTCTTAAAAGTATTAAAAACATCAGATTTTTGTCGAATGCAATAAACCCAAGTTTTTCTAGTTGCATCATCAATCAAAGTAACATAATAATGAGAGCCACCAAGATATGATACCTGAGCTAGTCCCCATACATCTGTATGCACAAGATCTAACCGTTCATTCTTCTTTTCTTTTTCGACTCTAAGAAATCTGACTCTCTTATGTTTTCCATAAACACAATGCTCACAGAAGTCCAAATCAATTTGTTTAAGATCTGGCAGCAAATTTATTTTGTGAAGTATCTGCATACCCTTCTCACTCATGTGTCCCAGCCTATGATGCCACAGTGTTGTA
>ML786451.1:18300-37197 GCA_009831015.1 Picea engelmannii | reverse complement strand
AGAGCCCTAACCTCATCATCAAAGTCCACTTTTACAGAACTTAGTTGATTAGTAACCGTATTAAATTAATTTAAATGATTTGCAACAGACCCACCTTCTGACATCTTCATATTAAATAATCTCTTCATTAGAAATACCTTATTAGACGCCAAGGGTTTTTCATATAGTTTAGCCAATGCATCCATTAGATCCTTCGTTGTCTTTTCTTTCGAAATATTGAAGGCCACCGATGCTGCCAAGCTTAGTCGTATTGTTCCTAGAGCCTTTCTGTCAAGAATCTCTCATTCTTCATCCTTCATGGTCATCGGCTTCTTTGCTACTCCGCCCAATGGTAGGAATAGATCCTTCTGATATAAATAATATTCCATCTGTATCTTCCATAACTGGTAGTTTTGGCCGTTAAATTTCTCGACCCTAAACTTTCCATCTTCCGACATTGCTCCCACTCGAACCAGGAACCCTCTTTTCCTGTGAGTTACCTTTCGTTCTGATACCAATTGTTAGAAAAACAGGACCACGGAGCAATAAAATAAAACAAATGCAGAAACAAAACACATAAGATACACAATACAATAGAGACACATATTTGTGTGGTTCACCCAGTGTGGGCTACGTCCACCAGAGAAATTGCCAGGTCCTTCCTTTATTATTATCCAGCAAAGGAAGGGATACAACCTATAGCAAAACCTGTTGTAACTTCCTTTTCTTTCTCTCACAATATCCTCTCTCAGAATAAAATACTCACCATAATGCATAGCTGCAATGCATTTCCCTCATAACATAGGGTTGCCTTCTAGGGAAAAAAACCTTAACATAATTTATACCGTTAGAACTGCAACCTTATAATGAACGGTCCAGATTTACAATGAAATTACAATATACATTTACAAGGCAATTTTTCCTTCGGGGGGATAGCCCCCCCGGACCCGCAGAGGGGGTACCCCCCTCTGCACTCCATCGCATGGAAGAGTGTACATACTTCTGGGGTGTAAAGTCTTCATGGGGTATAAACACAACTGAAAGCAAGGACCTCTGAATCAGGAAGATAATCAGGCTCCACAACCAACAAAACCCTCTAAGGGTATTGATAATGTGATACAATGTCTGCATTAGGTACCATGGGAAACCCCCCATAGTCACCTTTGAGATACCTAGGAAACAAAACTATGTATACCGACTCACAGTCGATGTCTGAGGGGTACAATCGACAATCAAGATTGAATGTATGGGTAGGGTAACAAATCCAAAAGCTTCGAAAGCACCGCCTCTCATGGAGGTAATGGCTCAAGAGAAACCCTCCAAATATGATCTCTCCACTCTGCTTTGTCAATCTTTGGATGGGTAATCTCCTCGGCTCTCCTTCACACAACCTCATGTTTAACTCATGTGTTAGAGGAGGCTCCCGACTATACTTATACAAAAATTGGATTTGATTCTCCCTATCTCAGACTCCTATGTTTTTTTATCAGCCTTGGACATTTATTTCTCCAATCCTAATCCAAGGCCCTAACCCTAAACTTGTTTATGAACACTACAAACAAAGTCTAGTAAATTTTAAATTTAGTGTTCATTTTTAGCAGTTGTTCTTTACTCAAAGGGTAGAAAAATGTGACTGATGTTGTTTGAGACTCTTACAAAAATGAAAGTTATAAGAACATTGGAAAAGATAACTTTTACACTAACTCTTCAATGAAAAAGAGTTTCAAAAAATTAAAATGCATGAACACAATTTCAAACCTTGAAATGCAATTTTTCTCTTTTTTATGCCAAATTCACAATGCAACCTTTTCAGAATGCGAAAGAAGAAAACACAAGGATGTTATATGTTATTTTTCCTTTGTAATGCTTTCAATACGAGAATAAAAAAAAAACTTTTGCTAATTTATTTTTCTTTTTTAAATATAAAACAAAACAACACAACAGAAAGAAAGAAACCTAACTAGCAGCAAACTAGGTTTTTTCGTTTTCTTTTTCTTTCTACCAAAGCAAAAAACTAAAAAAAGATGCTAAAAGAAAGAAAATTTTGTTGTTTTATGTTTGAAAAATCTAAGGAAATCAAAAAATAGAAGTATCGAACTCAAATACAAACTCAAAATTCAATAATGACCACAACAACGACCATGAAACCGAGATCCTGAGAACTAGACTAGTCTTATAGTGATGCAATCCAAGGGAAAAAAGGGAGATAAATATGCATCAATTTTTTTTTTCCCATTCAAATTTAAGGACTTACCAATATCTTATAGGCCACATAAAGTTTCAAGATGAAAATCCCCAAGAAAGACCCTAAAACAAGCCAAAACAAGGCTGAAAAACAAGCAAAAAAGTCACTTTTTTGGAGGTGTACGCAATTGTCTCCACTATAGGTCACGTATATAATCTTATGTGCATTCCCTATATCATTATAGGGAGCACATATGAGCTATTTATGTGCCTTGTTCTTCTATGGGGTGCATATGTATGTGCTTTGGCCTTCTACAAGGCACATATATGACCCAAAACTTACATGTTTTTAAGCGCATATGTACAAGCTTAACTCCTATATAACAATAGTGTATGTACACGTGTGTTGTCAAAGGAAAGAGATTACATACTTGGAGAACTTAGATATAAATCCCAAAATACAAAAAGCAACATAGAGATCAAAAGAAATCCAAAAAGAATGGAAACCGAAAAGCAAATTTAAGAATGACTCACAGGATCCAGGAAGACCCTATAGTACCACAACCCAACTTTCAGTGATCTGAATAGAAGAGAAAAACTTAATCCTAGAACATGTATGTGACTGTCTCACTAACAACCAACATATGTACGCAACTACATTCAAGAAAAGTTGTGTATATACACATATGTACTCAAAGAAACACACATACTCCCAATAAAAACCCCTCAAACTTGAGAGAAAATGGCCTAAAATACTTAGGAAGGATTATAAAAATTAAGAGAATGCTAAATAATGGCCAAAGACATAAAAATATTCAAGAGAAATACAAACCAAAAGCACCCCTAATGACCCAAAAAGAGATAATCCCCAGCGGAGTCACCAATTTTGTTACGGAAAACAATGTCCTAAAAGACTACTCTCAGACTCAAATCAAACAAAGAAATACCCTAAAAGACTACTCTCAGACTCAAATCAAATAGTTAATTACAGATAACTACTTTGCAATAACTAACTTTGAAGGGAGAGAGAAGAGAACAAACCTATATTTTGATGTTTGATGTCAATCTCGTGTAAAGGCTTTCACTCCAACACTCTTCTACAACAATCCTTTGAAATCTCTTGCACACAAAGAGATTAGCAGATGCAAATAGGTAGTTATCTGATAATCAACGAAAGCATGGACATTACAACTTTCATAATAGTTTCAGATTAGGAGATGCAAAATACATTAGAAACATGAATCAACATATGAAATTGGATGAGAACAAAATAGATGTTATTATGAACAACATAAAAAGTTGGTTACAACCTGTAACCATTGTGGCACATCCCCGAAACTGGGCTCCAAATTACTCCACCCAAGGATAGAGATTATCAACAATACCTCCAATACTTTGTGCTCAAACAAGTCCAAGGAAGGCAACAAATTTCTTCTTGACAAGATAGGGAGAACACAACTTCTTAAAGCAAGGGTTTCCAGATGGAAAGGAGAATCTGAAATGCAAGGGGAAAAACAGATTTACAAGACTATAACGAAAATTATAGCATAAGGATGCATTTCTATGTTCTCTTTTTCCTCCACCCCAAGGCTCTAATTTATACTCCTTTTTTACTGTTGGAGTAGTTATGGACAGGCTATAGGAGGTCAGGAACCTGAGGAACCCATCAACTTCACCTGAAAAAGTCAAAATTATTATTTTTTTTAGCCAAAATAACATGCACACAGGTTGCAAACTGGAAACTAGCGTAAGTACGTGAGATTCTTTAAGATAGTCGCGTACATCAACCAAAATGTGGTTTTTAAAAGTATTTTTAAGGAGGAAAAGGGGGGAAGTGGTCCTGCAAGCAGGGAAAGGGATGTAGCTCAGGCCAATAAGTCATCATAAGAATATGTGGTGTCAAATGACACTATAAAAAATGCTCCCTAATGTGTGAGGTCAAAAGAGTAATCGTTGGCCGAAATACATTACAAAATAGTCATGAGATTGTGTAGGGGATTGGGTAGGAGTAGTTGAAGACCAATTTCAAAACAATACCTACAACAGAAACAAGTAAGATACTCTCTTCCCAAGTTGGGCATGCCCATGCTCAAGAGTGATGTAAGCATGGCCACCAATTCAAGTACACGGTGGATCCATGAGTAATGAAAGCATAAATGATGCCCATGGCCATAAAACATGTACACGGTGGATCCATGTGATATATACAAGTAGCAATCATGGCCATGAGAGAAATACACAATGGATCCATGCAAATGTATATCATAACCATGAATGGATACACAGTGGATCTATGTATAAAATAGAGCATATATGGATTCAATGAAGTGAACAAATTGATCCTCTACAAGTATTGATGTCAAATAAGCTAGTACAATTAATACAACTCGAGTAGGAGCACAAAAAAGGTGAAGATCATACTTGCCCTGAGGTCTTCAAAACAACTCGTCGTGGTACGAGTCTACACTGTGCAAATAGATGTGTTGAAGTCGAACATAGTGAGATGTTGTTTGATTACCAGTCATTGATGTGTATTGTTAACAAACATGAGACAACCCAACAATAATGATAATGGGCATCAAGGTACCTAATACAATATACCAAGTATGAATAAAGGAGTTGATGTCAAACACCTAATAGAATCTACCAATTAGGGGAAATTGATGTATTCACACTATCAATAGCGAGGGAACTTTCCACTAATGACTATAAGCCCCAAGGTACTAAAACTAACTCTAGATCCCTGTCCCAGAGCAAGATGTGTTGAAGTCGATAGGAAGAGATTCGTTGGAAGGAATGAAAAGAAGGAATTAAGGCATCCTCCATCATCCAGCATGAGGAGCAGTAGAAGTCCAAAGATTTGGAAGAACTCGGACGAAAATATTAAAAGGACCATACTGAGGTATGACTCTGACATATACCAGATGGAATAGCACATGACATAGACTCTCTGAATAGTAGCCAATGATGAATATTATCGACAAAGACGAGGAATCCACCAATGGGGTCAAATGGAAACCAAGGTACTACATGAATCCCTATGTGTGATAATGGTTGTTGACATCGAACATAAGGGAAACCGCTCTGCCAACGACCAATGATGATTTTTCATCCGTTGAGTGCAAGTTCACCTCTCAATGATGTAAATATGCCCATGGTGCAACTCTAGATCATACTCTCAGAGCAATGAGTCATAGTCGATAAGAGCAGACCTGCCGATAAGAAGTCAATGGGGACTTGTTATACTAGCACAAGTTAGATACAAAGATACATGTGAAACCGAGAAGTACTTGACACAAGGGAATGCCGACATGGAAAGTCAAGAGTTATGTAGAGTGGATGACATAGGTTGACTTTTCTTGAACAAAAAATGACAAAAAAGGTGACTTGGGTAGCATAGACTATAACAACTATGGGAGCCAATTTATTATGGATATTAATAACAATTAATATTGATTGGTGGAAGAAAATTCTATGGAAAAAATACTTCCAAGGAAGCTGAAAGGGATGCACTAAAAGAATGGAGGAGAATAAAAATGGATCCCATATCTAGAAATTACTAAAATCTATTGCTCCCCTAATCCAATCCATACTTACCTAGGTTCTAAGTAATGACAAGGACATATCAATATGGGAGGACAACATAATGGTGAAAAAGGTTATTTATCATAGTTCAAAATTACACCCTCTAAAGATTTGGATGGATGGTGAGAACTTAAAATCTATGTTCGATATCTCAAAGTGATCAAAAAAATCATATCAATGGTTGGGATAGAATGTTGGGGATCCTCCTCTACACCTTAACTCTTTGGTTCCCTCACTCTTTCATAATTTAAGTGGTTGTGCACCATGGGATCTTCAAAGAAAGGACCAAAGGGGATGGGGAAATGTAGTTTACAGAGTCAAAGAAGGATACTTGTCTCATCTCTCATCTCTCCCTCTTCCTCAAAGATCCCCAATCTAGAAACACATTTGGAATTCTGATAGGCTCCCTAATATCAACATCTTTTGTTAGCTCATGGTGCATGGTAAGCTCCTTACATATGAAAATCTACTAAAGAGAGGAATTCAGGGCCCTTCTAGGCGCGCATTGTGTCAATTAGCTGAATAATTTGTGCAACATTTGTTTTTGATTGATGTTATACAAAAGAAGTTTGGTCCTCTAAATTTGCTAGAATCTACAATCAAGTAAGAAGACATTCCTCATAGAAATAAATGTTTACCTTGTGGACCAAGGCCTATGGAGGATAATTTCAAAACAAATGATATTTAAAAATAATTTGGAATGTTCTCCCCAAATACATTTGTTGGAAGGTTTAGTTGGCTCTTAATAACATGATGTTCAATAAAAAATTGGAGAAGTCATCAATGGTGGTGACCAAGGCCAAGTGGCCCCTTACAAAATTATTAAATCTCAAACTTATAGTGGACACAAGGTATTTGGAGAGGGATGGGAAAGACTGGTTAAGTTGATTCTAGATGAAAAACAATCTCCTATATATTCCTCTCCCAAAACTTCATAAGCATCCTTAGTGGAAAATTTGTCTGGATGCACAGGAATTTCTCGAGTGGTTATTAAATAAAAAATACTTTCTCTTATTCTTCAAGGGGGAATAAAAAAAAAAACTAGGGGTGGCAAGTGTGAAGGGGATACTCTATGATCCTAGAGGAAAAACAATAGTACATGTGCTTGGGGTCTTGGCCAGGGCTCAAACAATCAAGCTGAGGCATATGCACTATTGCATGGCATTCTTCTAGCCAAGGAAGAAAATGTTATTTCATTAAAAATCATTGGGGATTACATGATGATCATCAAAATTATGCTAGGTAAAATAACTATGTCTAACAATAAACTTGCAATCACCATCAGTCAAATCCAAAAAGATGTAAGCTCTTTCAATGATGTTGTATTTATCCATGTGAAATGTGACTTAAATTCTAAAGTTGATCACTGGGATAACAAAGCCACACAAGTTAGTAAATGGGGGGCATTGTAGTTCTCTAATCCCCTAACGAAATCATATGGAAGGGTGAATCACAAACTTAGCATTTAATCCTCGCTTGCATCATAGGTTAGAGCACCATTTCCCTTATATTGATATGGGATCTCTGAGGATGCCCCCAAGTACCAACAACATGTGTAGTATTAACTCTGCTTTGGGAGATGAAGGGCTTAATATGAAATATCATAGGCCCTATGGGACAATGGAAAATCGGGCCTTTGGAATTTGGTGTTTAGGTGGTTTGAACTTGCAGTGTCCGCTCTTTTGGTAAGTGTCATCCTTGTACTTAGAATGTTTGATGGTGTTGGTAGGATTTTTCCAAATTGTCATTGGAATTTAGCATTCAAGGGGGGGGTGCATTCAAGGGGGCGAAATCCCCTCGTGCGAGGGTTCGGGGGAAGCGCACTGGAGAATTTTTTTTGCCTCGAGAAACGTGTCACATTTTTGGGCAATTTTTTGACACATGGTTTTTTTATCGATGGTTTTCTATTTTCGGTTAAGTGTTGACTAATCCAAGTCATTGGGTTAGGGTTTTGGATGCCATTGGCTCCAATATGTATGAATTTTCTAGTTTTCTCAGTTTGGGATTCCAGGGGAAAAATCTTTGTGTAATGTTTGTATTTGCCATTGTATATTTTCTGTTCTTTTACTGAAAATCTGTTTGCAGTAAATATTGTCGAAGGAGATGAGACGAAAGAATATGGAAGGACAAAGCACAAACGCTTATTTGCAAGAGGATGCTCCCAATAAAGAAATAGATCTAAGTTATCAAGAGGGAGATCTAAGTCTAAGGGTAAATCTAAATCTCTCGGAAAGTTTGTAAAGGTATGTTGGAGATGTGGAAAAGAAGGGCACTACAAGAAGTAGTGTAGATCCAAAGTTGAGAAAAAGAAGGGATCTGAAGAATCTCCTTCTACAGAAGAAAATGCCTCCAAGAAATAAGGAGGGGATGTGTACTTGGATTCTTCAAGCACACACGCAGATCATGAGGCATGGTTGGTTGACTCAGGTGCATCCTTTCATATGACTCCCCATAGGGAGTGGTTCTGTGAATATGAAAGGTATGATGGAGGTAATGTTTTCTTAGGTGATGATTCGACAACCAGAATCATATGATGAGGAAAAGTCAAGTTGAGGCTCATAGATGGAAGGATTAGAACACTGTCTGGTGTTCTGCACATCCCAAGTTTGTCCAAAAATTTGATTTTTGTAAGCAAAATGGATGATGCAGGGGTAAAAACTATATTTGAATAGGAAACTTCTAGGATGGTTCGAGGAGCAATGTTGTTGTTGAAAGGAGTTCGGTTTGGAACTTTTTATAAGCTTCAAGAAAGCACTATTAGTGATGGGTGTAATAGTTTTGTTGTTCCCGATATTGGAGTTGAAGAAGAAAGAACTCCTATAGTCTCTAGAGAAAAGGTTATGTTGTGGCATCAAAGACTAGGGCATATCAGAGAGAATGGTCTTTGACTACTACATGATAAAGGTATGGTTGAAGGTATGTCTAACTGCTCTCTGGATTTTGATTTCTGTGAACATTGTATATATGGGAAGCATAATCGGGTAAGATTCCCTTCTAGTGCAACGAGGGTAGACGGAATTTTATAGTTAGTTCACAGTGATTTTTTTGGACCTGTATCAGTCCCATCATTGGGAAAATCTGTGTACTATGTCTCATTTATTGATGACTTCTCGAGGAATACTTGGATATATTTCCTCAGGAAGAAATCTAAAGTCTTTGAAAAGTTTAAAGAGTTTAAGGCTCTGGTTGAGAATCAAACAAAGAAAAGAATTAAGGTGTTGAGGATAGATAATGGCAGAGAGATCTACGGGAATGAATTTGAAGAATTAAGTAAGAAGTGTGATATAGAAAGGCAAAAGAATACTCCATATACACCTCAGCAAAATGGAGTTGCGGAAAGAATGAACATGACGATGATGGAAAAAGCAAGGTGCATGCTCAGTGGTGTCGGGTTAGGGAAATAATTATGGGCAGAGGCAGTGGGTACTGCATGTTACCTGGTCAACAGATCACCCTCATTAGCGCTGGATGACAAGACTCCACAAGAGGTATGGACTGGTAAGAAACCTTCTCTCACACATCTCAAGGTATTTGGCTGTGATGCATATGTTCATGTTCCAAAGGAAAACATGAGTAAGCCAGATAAGAAGGCTGAAAAGTGTATCTTTATTGGATATAAAGATGGTCTCAAAGTTTATAAGCTTTGGAACCCAGAAACTAAGAAGGTAGTGTATAGCCGAGATGTGGTATTTAGAGAAATGAAGGATGTTGTTAAACATGAAGTCCTACCAAGTAAGGAAGTACCAAAGAAAATAGAGTTTGATTTAAAGGATGATGAGTCAGACTCTACAGAAGAACGGAAATCAAAAGAAGAAGATCCTCATACTCCAGCATTGAGGAGATCGGTTCGAGAAAGAAGGCTACCGGAAAGGTATACTCCATCTGATTTCCATTCAAATTTTGCTTTGTCTATTATTGATGATGATCCTAGAACTGTCAAGGAGGCAGTGGATTCAGAGGATGGAAATCTCTGGAAAAGGGCCATGGACTAAGAAATGACAGCTTTGGATAAGAATGAGGCTTGGGATCTAGTGGAGTTTCCGACTAGAAGAAATCCTATTGGCATCAAATGGGTATTTAAAACAAAGCTTAATGTTGAAGGAAAAGTGGAGAAATACAAAGCTCAGTTAGTAGCAAAGGGTTATTCCCAGGTTGAGGGAATTAATTTTGGTGAGATTTTTTCTCTTGTTGCCAAGTTAACCTCTATAATATTTATGTTATCTGTTGTTGTTGCATTTGATTTTGAAGTAGAATAGATGGATGTGAAGACATCATTCCTACATGGGGATCTAGAAGAAGAAATCTATATGAAGCAACCAGAAGATTATGTTGTGAAGGGAAAGAAGGAGCTGGTATGTAAGATGAAAATGTCCCTGCATGGTTTAAAACAATCGCCAAGGATGTGGTATCAAAAATTTGATACTTATATGCTCGAATTGCTTCACAAGAAGCAAACAGGATCATTGTGTGTATTTTAACTTAATTGGTGATCATTTGATTTATTTGGTCTTGTATGTGGATGACATTTTGCCGATAGGAAACAACAAGGAGATTATCCAGGATATGAAAACTCAGTTGTCCTCTAAATTTGACATGAAGGATCTTGTGCTTCAAATTTCATTTTGGGCAGGGAAATTAAAAGAGATCAGAAAAAGAGGAAACTCTGGTTAATTCAGAGAAAATATGTCGAGACAATATTGTAGAGGTTTAATATGTAGGAATGTAAACCGGTCAAGGTTCCTATGAATGTATGGAAAACATGAAGATTTGGGTCTTAGTAGTTCTTTCTCTAGAAATATTCAGTCATTTTGTAACATTTCATGTCCAAAGGAGCATGATCCATGCTTGTAAAAAGTAGATGCAATTCATTTTTAGTTCATGTAATTGTCATTGAGACTTTGTTCAAATTATTTCAGTTCTCTTGTTCCAGACATTATTGAACTTGTCATATTGGGATATTTTTATTAAATTCCTCTTGCAAAGAACTATTTTGGGGTATTACATTAATGATTTCTCATACTTGAGTTGAAAGCATGTGATTTCAAATGTATTGCCTATCAAAATCGTTTTTGAGTAATGATGAAGTTATCATTTAAAGTTCTTTGAAGTCCTGTCCATTTCTTCATCTTACAAAAGTCATAGCAGATTCCAAGTTCAGTTTATCTTACAAGAAAGAAAGAATGCATGTTGAAAGAAGACTCCAAAACCTCGTAGACACATAAATCTGCTAACACACTTTATCCTATCTTTTCTTTAAATAATATGATGTATATTTGTAGAACAGTATACAAGGGTTGTACATTTGTATATACAAGCTTTCTTGGAAGATCTTTCGGGGTTTTCTCTTTAGCATTCACCCTTTACATTCATTGTAGAACCATACCAAGAATTTTCCAACGTTTCCGCCAAAGAGGAGTACCACCTCTATAAAAACGCAGGGGGATTTATATCCTCATGAGGTTGACCTTAAGACCGTAAAACAATATTTTAGATAAAGAATTACACGGTGATGCATTCTAGGAATATAATTGTTTTCGTACATGCAAGCCAAATACTAGTAATAACAAAATGGCTACGTGCATCTCATCTTCTCTCTTGATTTCACAAGTGCATAAAGACAAGTTGAAGGATACTGAAGTTGGTAGTTTTGGAATTTTTGCATGTGTTGTTACTCACATATTCTATCAGCGAAGTCTCTTTATTTGTTCTCCTAGTAACACCTCTTGGGATTGGCCATTTTGGATTGGATATACTTCCATTACCCCCCTCATTCTCTTAGGACTTATACTCATTCTTCATTTTGCAGGGATCCTCCATATTTTGGAAAGGAAGTGTTTTATATAGTAAAAGCATATTTAATATAATGGTGGTTCCTTGAGTCAAACTCTTCATAGGTGTAATGTGTGCATATGTTTATTTCCATGTGTGATCATTCTTTAGCATTTTCTCTAGAAGATGAATTTTATTTGATTGGAATTAATTGTGGATATATCTTCAATCACTCTTATCTTAATGTGAGACACCCCTCTCGTTATCCACTGGGAAACCCTTATTTATTCATTGGATGATGTGTCTTATGATTCAACATATACATTTACTTTCTTGCTCTACTTCTTATTTTCTAGTGGAGTGTCATGTGACATCTTCCAAGATAATTAATCAATCCATGGTTGAGTTATAAATGTCTTTTTATGGTCTTAACATTGTTAAATCTGTGCTCCATGCTCTACCAATACAATCTTAGCACATATGATGGAATATGCTTCAATCTCATTGTGCTAAATGTGAATTATATGCACTAGGTTGTATCATTTAGATTTGCATAATCATATTATTATGTAAATTCTTTGCTTGCATCACTTTTATTCCTTTCTATTGGATGATAACAAACTAAGAAAGTTCCTTCCCTTAGTAGTTACAACTCCAACAAGATTTGGTGAGATTAAATGGCACTGGATTTTCCAATTTATTTTGGTTTTATTGTCTCTTGGTAAATTTATGAACTGCATATTTCTCTAGATCCTTAGACTATGAACAATGATATGCCTAGTCCTATATGGGCTTGACTTGCATAGGGAGTAACACCCTTTAAAATGAAGGAGGTATCTCATAGATTTCTCAAAAATGCATAATGGGTTTTGTGTCTCCACATTGAGTTATGATTGAACTCATGATGACGAGCTACACAAAATCTTGTCAACAAACCTTCTGTTAATTTGACTTAGGATGGATTTTAACAAGTATTGCATCGATCCTTCTCTTACTAATTTTCAATCTTGGGAATTTAAGCTTGGATTTTTTGGAGGGTCTTTCCTGGATTATCATCTTTCATTTGTTATATTCTTATCTACTATGTAAAGTTGTTATGTTCTTCATTGCTTAAAAAACATGTCGATTCATGGGATTTATATGTATTGTGGATCACTACATAGCTAGTTTTTAGAGTCTCTATCAATTGTTAATTGGTTTTAACATAATACTTGTATAAATTTGAATATATTTGTGATACTTATAAACTCAATGTTCCCTCTTATAAGATATCCTTTGCAACTATGTGGAAACTATGCACTCTTTCTCCATACCTAATTACCTTGACAATTTCATATCCCTCACCACTTAGAGCTGTTAGAATTTTATGGATTGTGCTCATTTTACCATAGACAATATCACTATTGTCACCCAACCATAGGCCGAATCCACCCTCCGAGCACCTTAACCTTGACAGAGAATCATTCTGGAAGAAAACCCTAGGTTAGATAGCCAAACAAAGGGTAGTGCACCTTTCTCCAAGGATAGCACACCAAACAAGAGCTGATCATACAGTCCAAACCATAACCAAGAGATAGTCCAAGCCAAAATGTAATCTTCTAGCTGCAGCAGCTGCAATGACAACTCTCCTCCAAACTTGCGCACAAATTGGCTAACTACAGTGTGCACAAGTGAGCTCTGTAGTTCTGAGAATGCCTGCCAGAAAAGGAGACTGGCCTCTTGTATTTAAACTGATTATGGCTAACTATCTGGATCGACTTCTCATTCTGGGTGCCTATTTACTTAGTATATAATATTTCTTCTAGCTGACTTCTTCTCTTGTAGGCTAATAACCTAATACCAATTATCCTCTTGAGCCAACTTGTCTTCTAGGGTTATTAGCCAACTCATTAGGGTTTCTTCTTGCTTCTCAAAATATTCTATTCTCGTCAGGTTTACACGTGGAGGTAAATACCTCTCGCAGCTACCATAATATCAACACTCCCTCCTAGCTAGGGAGGTATTGAAGGTAATGGTCTTGAGCAAAAACATAACATTCACCCGGTAGCATCAACATAGTCGTATAGACTATCTCATGATTATATCATGAGCACCATCATCACTATCGGTGTCTTCAACTGCATCATCTCTTGAAACCATACTCCATCTGAGTAATCAGACATGATGTTGGATCAGTCACTCACTCCATAGAGTGACACAAGAACCATTCTTCTAATCCAGACATATGTTCTAGAAGAGTAAATATCCTGGACCATTTTTCGTCTGGGAAATCTCTGTCCATTGATCATCCATCTAGCTGATAATCATTTCCAACATTGTTGATAGTCTTCAAGGCAATCAGAACAATATCATTAAATAGAACAAAATTGTGTCTATCCATAGTAGTACTACAATTCAGTGGTACACTACCACACCAAGTAGCGCACAGATACTTGATCAGTGACGTATAGTCACAATCAATGGAACACAATCCACCACAGTAGCATACATCTACTATCATACAGTCTCCATAATAATCATTTGATATCAACCTGCACAGAAAACATTGTTATGATATAAATTGAATCATCTAGGTTATTCTTCCACTCACATTTGTGAGATCTAGAAGAGCATCTTGTTGGACACACCTACCACACTTAGAGGGGGGGTGAATGAGTGTGGGGCTCTTTTTCCCAAAAGCTTCCCTCTTTACAAAAGCTCCTTAGTTAACATTCAACATTTATTCATTACCCATTGTTGTCATTTATAACCAGTTAGATGAGAACATATATCAGTAATATATCATCATCAATTCATCACTACAAGGAACACAAAGAACACAAGATGTATGTACAATTTTTCTTTTTATTATGGACAACAATTCGGGGGTTTGTCAACAACAACTCAATAGAGTACAACTCTACAAGAGCACCAACTCTATAATGCAAGACTCATCTTACACCCTCAGCACCAACTGAGATGAGGCAACAATCCTCAACAGATATCAATCTATTAATAGGTACGTGACCTGTTAGTAGTGCAGCCAGCGTGTGCACGCGCCCTGGCTCACTACAACCCGCGTATGCACGCGTTTAGTGTATACAACAACCTGCGTAATCCTTCTGAGTTGCTAGAGTTTGTCCCAAGATCAAATCAGATTCTCTACAATCAATATATCATTCTCTTCTGTCTCTAACTGTCCAATCTGACCACCAGCCAATCACAACACATCCAAGCTCTCCAATAGCTTTCTCATGCTCCACAACAAATCAATATGAATGCTATCTCAATCATGTATAAACAACTAGTATACCATAACAATCATGTCACCACTGAATCACAAGAGTATTGATCACTCCATCAATCAAATCAACCAAACTGAACAACATTATAGAATCCATACCAAGAATGCCCTAAGTATTCACAACACATCAAACAATAGTATCCATCAAGACAATAATGCAATCATACTAGTGTATCAGTGATAGATCTGAGCCCATAGAATGCAGATCTAGAACTTGCCTCATCATCCAAGAGCTTGGCACCAGCTCAAACACAAATCTCCATGATTTATCCAGTATACACTCCCTGTACATAGTTAGCCCGCATATACCTTCAATGTATATGCACCCTATACACAGATAGCCCGCGTATACCTCAGAAACTAGGGTTTCTGAAACTTCGATAATTTTGTCGTCAAGATCTCCGACATTGCCTAAACTTTGATGCGTCCATGAGATCCTCCTCTCGCTCTCTTCCTCAAAATAGATCTTCAATCATGCTCAAGAGATCCACACCAATAATATGCTCTCACAAGAAGCTCTCCATCAATACTCCAAAAGACATTCACAAGAAGCTCTCCATTAATACTCCAAAAGATATTCACAAGAAGCTCTCCATTGATCCAAAAAGGGTGATCTACAAGAGACCATAGCTATCTTATTTATACTTTCATCCTCTAGGCTACTTAACCCATTTTTAGGTTACTTAACCCATTTCTAGGTCACTTAACCTATTTTCCTTATTTTAGGGTTAACCACTTTCCATGAATAGAAAGTTCTCCAATACTTTATTATTTAATTATTCCTTCTTGATTTTGTCACCTTACTTCATCATTTAAATATTCTTTCTTGATTTTTTCACTTCTCTTTATTATTTAAATAATGATTTCTTCTTTTAGGTCACTTTGACTTCTTTGACCTTGTGGGCTTCAAGCCAACATATGGAGGTCCTCCAACTTCATAAGGCCATAACTCTCAAACCGTGAGGAGTTATGTGACATTCCACATACCACCGGAAATGTCATGACAAGCAATATCCATCTAGGATAGTTTCACTAACAAATTCATTGATCTTCATCTCATTATTCCACATATAAGCATGGGTCCTCCAACCATTCTTCTATGATAACTCAATCCGCAAAGCGTCATCCCATGAGGGCTTTCACCATAAGGGGACCACTTTGGAGTTCATCCATTTGTGCACCTTATCAATCATGATAAGATAATAATGAGTCATCTTTTCATCAAACAAACTATGCATCATCAGGTATCAATGACAACTCATTGATCCATCTTCATCTATGCATCATATCAATGATCCATCTTTATCAATTGGTTTCCACTTTGACATCTATCATTCTCATCAAGGAGAATACATATACATTGTTCATCAATCATCAATCAATCAATTACTTGACATCAATCAATCAAACCATTTGCATCAATGACACATGATCCAACAATCTCCCAAATAATCAAACCATTGGCATCAACGACAACATGATCCAACAATCTCCCCCTTTGGCATTAATGGCAATACCAACATTGATGTCAACACCAATTACCAATTATTGATGTCAACATGTAGATAAGGCATGCTCTACATCAATAGTCAATGTGACTATCTCTCCCCATCAATAAATATCAATCACATCAATGTGATTAACTCTCCCCCTTTGACATCAATGTGATTAACTCTCCCCCTTTGACATCAATGGCAAAGGGCCATTCTCCTCTTGGGGTTGCTCCCCTTGCTTGAACTCCTTTGATCTTTCTCTGAATAATATCTCCCCTTTTTGAACAAGGGATATCACTATGATGTAATGTTGAAGATACATCGAACATACTCCCCCTGTGACCATCGCTCCTCCTGGAATTATGCTTCTGTGCTCTTTCTTCAAATATAGGGCTCTTTTCTAGGTATGCATCTGATAAATATCTCCTCCTAGAATCATGGGAAGAAGAATGAATCCCCCTAAGGTTATGTCTCCCCCTATCTTCTCTGCAATATGAACAATATGCTACCATATGACGATCTTTGGACCTGTTCATGCATCAAACTTGTTCCATACCATGCATCATGAATGCCAACAATAAAAATAAAGAATCATGAACAATATATCAACCAAGTACATCATGTACCAAAGTGTGCCCACAATGCACAACACCAATGTACATCAACCATGTGCCAAAAGATATCATCCATGGAATGTATCAACCATATGCCTCTATCAACATGGCAACATGTGCATCTACCAATATGCCAACCATGTGCATCTACCAATATGCCAACATGTGCATCTATCAACAATACCACCTATGAGTGTACCATCATGCATCATCACCTGCACCAAGAAAATATATCAACCATGCATCAACTCCCCGATGATGTACAATATGATTATCAACTCAACTCACCAACTACATGTCTCAATGTGTATCCCAACCACATGCAAACTGCATGCACCATATGTTTCCAATAATACATCATAAGATATATCAATGAAATTCAAATATGTACCAGCCATGTACCTCAATAGATCAACGTCAATCCATACTCATGGGTTAGTGCCATGCACCCAAGATTTATTTTACATCGTCACCTTACATGATCTAATCATAGAACCATGAAAACCTGCAGTAAACAGTGTCAGAACCTGCAATAAACAATGTCAGACTCTGCAACACAGAGTTATACCATCACATCAAGCTGCAATGCATGTGCATTGCCTTTTTCCCAAGGCTTTACCACATATACGCAGCATGCTGCACAATAGAGCGCGTATGTACGCGACCTATTCAAGGTCAACCGACGTATGTACGCGACTATCACCACGGTCACCCGTGTATGCCTCAGTAGATGACGCTTTTGAACTTCCCTTCAGTATTTCATTCTGATCTGGCTGCTCCGTCTTCTTCACCCACTTCTGTAGATGACCTTTCTCCTCAGAACTTGAACTTTGAGCATCCATCTTTTCAAAGATGTCTCCCTTTCTTACTTCATTCCTTCTTCTAGCCATGCTACGTGAAGTCCTCATCATGGACTTTCTTCTTGTATTCCAACACTCCTGGGATTTGTGGCCAAATCCATTACAACTATAACATCTCATGGTGTTACAGTGAACAACAATGTGTCCTACTTGATCACATCTCCAACACTTCATGGTGTTATAAAATCTTCCATTATATCTCCTTTCATAAGATCTACACTCAAAAGATTTGTGACCATATTCATTACATGAATAACAATGCCCATGAAAAATACTTTCATACCTTTGCTTTGGTGTCCCAAGAATAGCTTCTTGATGTCTTCCTTGCTTTGTTATTTTGAAATTTTCTTTGCCTTGTGTAGATGGTTGTTTTGCAACATTGTCTTCCTTATTTGATGGACTTACCTCATGTTTCTTTGAGGTGCTTGCTTCAACATGTGTATCTTCTCCTTTGTATCCAAGACCTAATTTATCACATGATGACCTTTGGCTTTCCAAGATCTCATCCAATATTTGTGAGCTATTCAAGAATTTGTTTGACTTTTCCACCTTCTTTCTAAGGTCAACAATTTCAGCTTCTAACTTACAACATAACTCTTCCTTTTCATTTATTTGATTATTCAATATTTCCTCTATTCTTTTGGCTTCTTCAATTTGGGTCTTGAGATGGACAATGGTTTCAAAACTTTTGCTAATCTCATCATCTACATTCATATCTTCTTTTCCATATCTTCTTTTCCATTCTTTAGTTTTGTGATCTCTTCTTCCTTTTCTTCTAATTGAGTCTTATTGCTCTCTTCTTGTTCCTTGATCATTTCTTTTGACTTCAAGATGTGCCTTAGACTTCTCCTAAGAAACTTCTTAGTGTTATCTGAAAGATAGTTATAGTATATATAATAATGATCACTTCTATATCTATATAAACCCTCTTCAACTTCCTTTTGAAGTTTTAATAGATTTTCTTCTATTCTTTTCATGGGGTAATTGCCATCAAACTTTACACAAACTGTTTCTACATCTTCTTCTTCACTTGTAGAGAAAAATTCATCATCATCATTGCAATCAAGGGTTTTTGAGGGTTCTTTACCTTCATTTGAAATATCTTCACGATCTTCCTTTTTTCCAACATC
>ML786450.1:349545-367466 GCA_009831015.1 Picea engelmannii | reverse complement strand
TTAATGAGAGAAATGTACAGAAACTGTAAAAATACAAAGTGAATGAACTCACAAGAATGGTGGCAACTTATCTATGAGAAGAGATGTGATGGCTATTCTCATTCGAAAGAATATGATGTTTACAATGAGGATCCAAAGTCCTTTTTAACATAAAGAAAATCCAAAACCCTAACCTCAGAAGATAGAACACCAAAAGGTTTGCGGGCCCCGATGGGGGTAGTTGATACGTCAACTTCCCAAGGGTATAACTTTTGCATACGATCTTTGTTTGGCATGCATGATATCTTATTGGAAATATCTAGTGAAGGAAAACATTACGCCTAGCATCTTCCTATGGTTATATATTAGGCATTGTCGAGCTAAAAGAATGTCGTTTAGGGCCTTAAAATGGCCCTGGAAGTTCAGGCCTTGAAAAACGTAGAAAAAATGCCAAGGTGGAAACCCCTGTTTTGAGCCAGTGGAATAGGTGGGTGCCATCGACTTCTGCCTAGATCATTCTTACCCCCGTAGGAATAAATGGTCCCCATTGCGTCAAGTTCCCATGGAAGATGGGGAATCTTTTGTTGAATCTGAACCTTGGTGAAGTGTTTGCCTTGCTGAAGAGGTTTGTCCTGCTTAGCATGTTGAAGGCTATTATGAACCTGATGTTGGAGGGTTTGGATCCATTTAACCAATCTAGCTGCATGATCAACTCGAGTGTGGGAGGGCTCCGTTTGTGAATATGCAACATGAGGAGTATGAAGGGATTTTTGTAACTTTGTTGGATTGGGTAGTGTGGATACACCTCCGTAGGTGATGCAACAATATTTTTGCGCTCTTGTACAATATGCTTCTACTATATATAAAGGTCTTTGTCTGAGGCTATAGTGTCATTCTGTTCACCTTTTGACTAGATCGTGAAGAGGATAAAATTTGCGGTATGATATATTACTTTGCAATACTTTTTTTTCGGGACAATAGTTGGGACTACCTCTGGTATCCTGTAGAGTTGACCCCCAGAGTAAAAATGGTGTTATGGGGTCGAGACTCATAAAAAACATGATGCTTCCACATTTATTGCTGGCCTAATAGAACATCACAGTCTTTTAGTGGGGAAACATCACACAATACCTCATCCTTGAAGGGCTTGATGGCATAGTACATGAGACACTGTTTTCTGACACAAAGATCTTGACCCTAGCAAAGCCACCTGATCTTGTATGGCTGTGGGTGTGGTGTTTTTAACAAATCCAACTGCTTGATGACCTCTATTAATATTAGGTTCTTCTGGCTTCTACTATCAATAATAAAATGCACTGGGGTCCCCTTCACCCACATCAGTGAATGGAAGAGGCACTCCCCCTCCTCATGATCCTTTGGTTCCTTTGGTTAGATTGTTGAGGTCACGACATTAATAATGGGTTTTGCATCAATGATATATCTCCTTTTTATTATTTTATGAATCAAAGTCCAAGTCGGGGCTTGGATTTGTTTCTTTGAGCTTGACCACCAATGACTGTTTTGAGTGACATTCATTAGTATTGTGCCAAGGGATTTTGTGGAATTCACACCACTTCCCAGTGTCCTTTTTCATCTTCCCGTTACCCTTATTTTCCCGTGGCTTGGACTGGTGGTCTTCAGGTTTGTTTTTCTGTGAGTTAGGGATTCCTTTACCATACTTTGGTTGCTGTGAATTTGCAGACCGAAACTCCCTCTTTTTTTGCTGCTTAAATTTCTTCTCAATTTTCACATCATATTGATAAGTGGCTCCCAGTGATGAGATGTACAGAAAATCCATTTCGGTATGGATGTACCTATGTAGAGCCCTACAATATTTTAGAACCATATGTCACTCAGAGTATTTGATACCCATCCTGGTTTGCAAATTATGGAAGGTATTTGTGAACTCCAACACTGTTTGGCCCCTCTCTTGATGCAGCGTGGTTCATCTCATGTACTAGTGGTCGTCATAGTTTCCAACAGGGTAATATTGCTCCTTGACCACATCCATAAAAAAATCCCAAGTGGGCTTGACCCCAAATATTCCATAATCCTCTGTGGAGTTTTTCTCCCAGTGAGTTTCCCACCAATGTTTGACATGGGGGAGAGCCTTAAGGAGTGTAAAGGTGATCGTTTCTCTATCGAAAAAATTGTGATCAGAGAAATAACCTTATAGAAAATTTAACCACTTTTCCAAAGCATCCTCATCGTTTTGACCTTCAAATACGGGAATATCAGAATTAACTTGTACCATGAATGGGGCAACATCTCCAAAGAGACTACTTGACAAAGACGTGCCTTCTATTATCGGTAATCATTGAAGGATTTGAGAAAAATTCTCCAACATCCCGTTTCTCTGTTGCACAAGAAACAACTTGATAGGATGTCATGTTCCCTTGTCTCTCTTTTCTTCCACCATGGGAGGTTTCTTGGGCTAGTGAGAGCGGTTTTCCTCAAGAGAAAATAGCTCGAGACCCAACTCTCTATACCCTGACCTCGTCGGGGACATGCACTAAGAAACAAAAAGGAGTATCCTTCTCTGATACCACTGATCCATATTATTTTGAGAACAAATTGAAGGAAGAAATATAATAAGTAAATACACATACATATCAAGACATAAACACAGATATACAATAATGCACAATTTTTATTAATGGAAAAAATGTATAGAAACTGTAAAAATACAGAGTGAATGAACTCGCTAGAATGGTGAAAACTTATCTTTGATAAGAGATGTGATGGCTACGCTCATTTGAAATAATTTGATGTTTACAATGAGGCTCCAAATGCCTTTTTAATATAAAGAAAATCCAAAACCCTAACCCAGGAAGATGAAATGCCAAAAGGGTTGTGGGCCCCAATGGGGGTGGTTGATACGTCAACTTCCCAAGGGCATAACTTTTGCATATGATCTTTGTTTGGGGTGCACGATAGATCGTTGGAAAGGTCTAGTCGAGGAAAACACATTCCATTTGGCCTATCATATGCCTTCATCTACGTGGTAGATGTTGTTGAGCCCAAAAAATGTCGTTTAGGGCCTCAAAACGACCCTGCAAGTTCAGGACCCGAAAAAACGTAGAAAAACTGACAAGGTGGAAACCCTTGTTTTAAGCTAGTGGAATAGATAGGTGGCCACCGATTTCTACCTGGATCAGTTGAGGACAACAATTTCATAAGGGGGATGGAATGTAGTGTAGCTAGAGAGGTAATGGGGGGGGTCGAAGGGCCCATAATGATAATAATGGAGGTCATTCAATGTAAGGTGGACTAGGTCCACTATATTATTAAATAAGACCCACTATGGTAGTTAGAAATATTAGTTTGAACATAATAAATGTAAGAGGACTTATTATAAGGTTTCAGTGTCACTTCTAGAAGTTTCCTCCTCTAGAATGTTCTTAGATGGTTGGCAGTAATATATAAAGGGGTTCAAGCAATGTAATGAAAGTTAAGAAGTAGTATTGTATTTAGAGCATGTATCTCATTAGGAGGTTGTCCCTTCCAAGAGACAAGCGAACATGAGAGGATCCATTCCATCATAGGATCCATTGTATGGTGTTTCCCTACCACAAGGGCTTTCATAATAATAAAATGAGAGTTTTTCTATATTATCTCTGAATATTTGTGGTGTTTTTTGTATTCAATTATTTGGTACTTAATAGTATGATACCATTAATTAAATGCATTTACACCATGTTAAAATTGACATGAATGCAATTTAAATAACTCAACACAACAACATATAAATCCTTATTAAACACAGAGTGAATGGGCAACCATTAAGATCAGAAATATATCACATAAAATAGATAAAAGACTTATCTTTTAAATCAGTTGTACAACCAGTTTCTTGGGATGGACGTTCCATGTAACCATAGACTTGTTGTTCCAGATCTCAACAAAAAGTCACCCCCAAGATGGGGCTAGCAATACACAAAAGGGCGGTCTCTCACTATCCACACACATCTCAAAAAATACCACAACCCCCTAGTATTCTCCTACAACAATCTTGTAACATTCCCCATCTCAATTGAGGTCCATTATGTGTGGAAATACTCATAAATTAAAAATGTTAAAACTAACTAATTTTCCTATAGCTTACCAGCTACGAATTACACAAATTTAACTACTACTTGATACCATTAATTAGATGCATCCCCAACATGCTAATATCACACATGAATGTAACTGATCACTTACTAAACCATCATATAAATCAATCTCATATATAGAGTTCATGCACAACACTTTAAAACTCATAATGCAACAAATAAATAAATAAAAACACTCATCTTTTAATTCAGTTGTGCAACCAAATACTTGGGAAGGAAGTTCCACCCAACCATAGAATTGTTATGCCAAATATCAATAGAAATTCATCCCCAATACGGGGCTAGAAATCCACAAAAGAGGGTGGTCTCTCACTATCCACCCACATCTCAAAAATTCCACAACCCACTTGTATTCTCCTACAACTATCCCAATTTTCCACCCACTCTCTTCCTCTCGACCTGTCCAACCCAAGGAATGCACTCCTTCACTAATCTCATTCCCTTGAGCATCCCATTCATTTATCAGGATATCTTTGGCACGGGTAACTAGGAATATCTCTACTGGGAAACTCAACGGAACTCACTACCAAGCAAACTACCTGCAATTAACAACAAACACATGTTGTTATAGTGAAAATAACATATGAGTTCACTCTTCATGCCTGACAACCTAGCTCTTTATTCTTCAACTCCAAAATGCTCCAAAAACGCTCCAGTATGATCCATAATGTACTCTACATGGTTTCTCTAGCTCCCAACTCTTCTTTTCTTCTCTCTGCTTTCTATTTATGCCCAAACATTAATTGTCTAAAATTGTTGCATCTACCCAAACAAATTTCATCTCTTTCTTTTCCTTCTTTATTTACACACTTTCCAAAGATGATTGTACTCATCCCCCATGCTCCCAATAACTATGGGATGTGACTTCTCACACCCACCCTCTTACATGCATTCAATGGTTGGGTTTGGGAACATTCAACAACAAAACTGAAGGTTCATGTAGCCATATAAAATTTATGAAGTGGGTTGAAGTAATAGACATGGGTAATTCCCCCTTAGAAACCTATAAGGAATTATCTTAGACCCTCTCCTCTCTTGTGGATTAATTCAACCCCCATCTCTTTCCATATCCCCCAACAATTGGCATCACATATTATTATTAAAATTTAGAAATACAATTTGCATATACATCGCTTGGCCATTGCCACACATTATATCGACATAAACATTAATTAAACTGGGGATTATAGAGAGGATGTTATATTCCCCCTCCCCTACAATTGTGCGCCATCCTCGGTGAAAAAAGTACCGATATACACATATATACAAATTTACATCACAATACTAATAAATAAAACTATATAGTTTTACAACTTAAATAGTAGTTCCAACCAAAATCTCATGTTCCTCACAACCCATTGACCCAAGGAATGTACCCCCTTCACTTCTCTCAGTCCATCGGGTTGTAATCGCCTTTTTTTAGGGCCCCAACATAGGTTGAATAGGAATCTGAGATGTGGTTCTAGAACTCTAGCAGCTCCAAATGGAGTCTTTCATTTTATTTTGTATTCTTCCCGCATGTTTTCTTTGTGCTTCCATGTAGCATCTTTAGGACCGTAGTAGGTCCATTAAACCTTTACCATTCTTATGGATTTTTTCTTGAGCACTTTGACTTTCTGGTCCATGATGGGTACTAGTATCACTCAGAAATCCCCTCCGTGTTCCACCTGGATCATAGTCCAATAATATATGTCGTTAGGGCCAACCACATATTTATTTAATAATGACACATGAAATACATTATGCACTCTCATGGATGGAGGAAATGTTAGCATGTATGCAACTGGCTCTCTCTTTTCTGATATTTCAAAAGGTCCACAATATCTTGTTTCCAAATTTGGGAAAATTCCTAATCTTATAGCAAACTTGTTTTTCTCCTTCACTGTTAAAAACACATGTTCACCCACTTTACAATATCTGAAAACTCTATTCTTGTCTGCATAAATTTTCTTCTTGTCCTAGGTAGCCTTTAAATTCTACTTGATCTTTGTCATCTTCTCTTCCATTTCCTTTAACAAATCTATCCCAATAACTGCTCTGTCTTTTGGATTACCCCAAGTCACTAGTGTGTTACACTTGGTGCCATACAATGCTTCAAATGGACTCATTTTTAATGAGGCTTGATACCCATTATTGTAAGAAAATTCAACTTAGTGAATATAATCCTCCCACTTTGATGGTTGTCCCATCACATACATTCTAAGAGTGTTCTCAATTATTCAGTTAGTCCTCTCTATTTTCCCATCTGACTCTGGGTGATACGTTGTACTAAGATTTAGATTTGTCCGAAAGCCTTTGAACAACCCTTTCCAAAAATTGAATGTAATCTTTGGGTCTCTATCTGAAACTATTTCCTTACGCACTCCATGTAGTTTGACAACTTCCTTCATGTAGATTTATGCAATATTTTTTTCCTTGTGTGTTGTCTTCATGGGAATAAAATGTGTCGCCTTAATTAATTTATCCACCACCACCATGATGGAATCATGTTGTTCCACTATTCTAGGCAGCTTAGTAATAAAATCCACTGTGACTACTTCCCACTTCTATTATGGAATTAGCAATGGATATAACATCCTTGCTAGATGCCTATGTTCAGTATTCACCTTTTGGCATTCTAGACATCTGGCTATATAGTTAGCCACTTCTTTCTTCATTCCAAGCCAAAAATATTGGCTTTTCACAACTCTAATTGTTTTCTAATATCCTAGGTGCCAAACATATGACATATTGTGCATTTCCTTCATCATTATATTTTTTAGCTCATTGTAATTTGACACATATACTTTGCCTTTGTACATGAGAATTCCATCTTCTTTTAGCTCAAAGTTTTTAGATTTTTGCTGAAAATTACCTTGTCGTAATGTTTCTTTTATTTTTAGATATTGTTGATATGAGTTTGTTGCTTCAAAATTTTTATCTTTCAGATCAGTCCTATACATGTTTATGGATGCAATACACATCTCATGTTCTCTCCTACTGAGTGCATCAACCACCTGATTTTCCTTGCCTTTGATGTGTTTAATATCAAGGTCATATTCACTCAGAAATTCAAGTCATCTAGTTTTCCTGGAATTTAATGTGGGCTGTCCAAAAAATGTTTTAGACCACAATTGTCTGTCCTTAGCTCAAATTTCCTCCCCATGAGGTAATTTCATCACATTTTTAATGCATGTACAATTGTTTCCAATTCCAAGTCATGTGTAGCATAATTCCTCTCCTGCTCTTTTAATTTTTTGGACTCATAGCATACCAAATGATCTTTTTGTGTAAAGAATACACCGAGCCCTTTCTTGCACGCATCAATGAAAACCACAAAATATTCAGCCGGATCTGCAATCTTCAATACTGTCACACTTTTCAAGATGTCTTTCAGCGTCTAAAAGCTCTATTCACACTTGGAAGTCCATTCAAATTTCACTCCCTTCTTTTGTAAAGAAGTGATTGGGCTTGCAATCTTTAAGAATCGTTTTATGAATATTTGGTAATAATCGTCAAAAATCATGAATGATATGACCTCTGTAACATTTCTTGGCATTTTGCATCCTGTAATGGTCTCTATCTTCTTGGAATCAACTGTTATACCATCTATTGAAATAATATGCCCCAAGTAGTGAATCTTCTTTTGATAAAATATGCACTTACTTAGCTTGGCATACAACTTGTGCTCTCTTAAAACTTGCAACACCATTATTAAATGTTGTTCATGCTCTTATTCTATCTTTTAGTAAATCAGTATATCATCCAAGAACACAATTACAAAATTTTCTAGGCACTCCTTGAACACTCATTTCATCAGGAACATGAAAAATGTCGGTGCATTTGATATCCCAAATGACACTACTATGAATTCATAATTCCCATATCTTGTCTTGAATGTTGTCTTTCTGATGTCTTCTTCCTTTATCCTCACTTGATGATAATATGATCTCAATTCAATCTTGGAAAATATTCTTGCACCTTTCAGCTGATCAAATAAGTCATCAATCCTTGGTAAAGGGTATTTGTTATTTATGGTGACCTTATTCAACTATTTTAAATCAATACACAACCTTAAGGTTCCATTTTTGTTCTTCACAAAAATCACCGGGGTTCCCTAAGGAAACACACTAGGACATATATACCCCTTCCTTAACAATTCTTCAAGCTGCATCTGCAACTCCTTCAACTCTGGTGTGCTCATTTTTTTTATGGTGTCTTAGACATTGGGGCAACTCTTGGAACCAAATCAATAGAGAAATCAATGTCTCGCTTTGGTGGCAGTCTCGTGATTTCTCCAAAAACATCTCCAAAATTCCTCAAGACTAGATGGTCTTCAGTGCTTGCCACTTTAGCTTTCATTTCCTCTTCCATATGGACTGCAAAAATGTGACATCCCTTCCTAAACCTCTTTTTCAATTGCGTAGCTAAAATTTCTCTAACAACTACAACTCTTGGATTTCCTTGAAGCTTTACTTGCTTCCTTTGTTCATCAATGCATGTGATTGTCTTGTTGTAATAGTCTAGGACAACCCGGTGCTTTTCCAAGCAATCCATGTCAATTAGGAAATCATATGAACCCAATGGTATGGTGTTCACATCTATCTTTGTGTTGATTCCATTCATGTCTATTGTAAAATCTTTAACCAATGCATTGATTTTCCTCTTAGCCCATGTAGCTAATTGAACTAACCAATATTTCTTATGCTTATTCCTTTGAAATTGAAATCATTCAACAATGTTAGAGTTTATGTAATTATGGCTAGCTCCAAAATCAATTAAAATTGCCATGGGATGGTTATCAACCTTCCCTTCCACTTCAATCCCGAGGGATTGATATTATGCTTGCTTGTTGTCCAAGGCTTCATAAATCCTTGGAATGTTTCCTCCCATGTCTTCCACTATTTCATCCTCCTAAATGTTGTGGGAAATCCTCATTCCTTCTCCTTTGTGAGGGAATTCCTTATATAAGTTATTTCCCTCACATCCCCAACATTGTACAAATTGCTACCTTGGAATTTTCTCAAATGAATCTACAGTCTTTTGCTCATGTTGGGTTGACTGACCTTACTAATTTGCTTAGGAGTTTTTCTTGAAAAAGGGTGTCTTAAAATATTTCTTCCTTTGATCCTTTTTACCATTCATCTTGTCATTCCAATATTTTTGGAAAATTGCCCTTCCTCCACTTTGCTCATAAATATGCTTTGCTCTCCTTGTGGCTTCCTTCAAAGTCCTAGGGTTATCATATTGTATCTTGTCATGGTAGAAGGAGGGTAACCCACTTAGAAACCTTTGGATTTTCACCTTTTCATCCTTTATGAAGTCAACATACTTCAGTAATTCAAAGAACCTATTCTCATATTCATCCATTGTCATGATTCCCAACTCGAGTTCAAAGAAATCTTACACCTTCCTTTCATAATAATGCTTGGACAACTATTTTTCTTGGAAATATCTTTTGAACTGCCTCCATGAGATCCTCTTATCATCAAGGTTCTTGGCTTGCTTAAGTGGATCCCACTACATGGTCGTGTTTCCTTGCAAGTGGTTGGTTGCAATTCTAGCTTCTACCCTTGAGGGGTAATCATGCAACTAGAAATATTTCTTCATTTTGAATAGCTAGGCCTCAACCTCTTCTCCTTTCTTGTGCTCACCATTGAAAGTTCGTGGCTTATTTTTCCTAAGTTCACCTTGCAAGATGTCTACCTCATGCCTTCTTCTATACCACTGGAAAGGAGAAACACTTGGGTTTCTCCCTAGCCCTGAACTTGCATGAGTCCTTATGGTGGATTTCCTTAGAGAATGATGTTTCCTTATCATTCCTTTTTACTTCCTATCATTCTCATGATCATCCCTTCTACTATGGGATTTGGATGCTGTCACTTTTCTAGCACTAGATTCTTTCTTGGTTCTAAAGTCTTTCTTAACTCGCTTATGAAACATATTCAGGCTTTGAAGTATCTCTTCCTGAGCATTATTAATATTTTCATTATCGACCATATAGCTATGCACTTCTCTATGCAGGCTTCTCATAGTTATAGGATCTTTCCTTCCTCTTCTTCCATTAAAATCTCTCTCAACATTTCCCATATAATAACAATTTGTGTTCATTTTGGTTGAGTTAGTGATGTATTGCAAATCACCAATGGTCGATGGTTAGATCAATATCCTAACCATCAACCATTGGTGATTTGAAATACATCACTAACTCGACCGAAATGAACACAAATTTTTATTATTATTAACACATAGACACATTGAAAAATAATAGAGATACAATAAAACTAGCTTCTATTCAATAATGAAATATGATGACACTATAAAATGCAGACTGAAAACAAGCTTGCTAGAATGGTGGTGGCTTATCTCTAAGAAGAGATGCGATGGTTGTGCTCATTCATAAGAAGATGAGTACAATGAGGCTCTGAAAGACTTTTTACAATAAACATGAATACCAAAACCCTAGACATCCATAAACCTAACCCTAGGATATGAAGTGCCAAAAGTCATGTGAGCCCCGTTGGGGTAAGTTGGTACATCAACTTCTCGGGGTTGTAACTTTTTCATACGATCTTCATTTTAGGCGCACGATAGCCCATTGGAAATTTATATCCGAGGAATACAAATTATAATATAAAACTTTGAGTTTTTTACAATTTGAATGTGGAGAGCCCTAAAAACCTTTTTTAGGGCCTCAAAACGACCCCTGAAGTTCAGGACCCAAAAAATAGGAAAAAACAACCAAACTGAAAAACAACCAAGATGAGCCACTTGGAATAGGTGAGTGGCCACCAATATCTACCTATATCAATACTACCCCCTTAAGAATCAATGGTACCCATTGTGTTGATTTCCCCCATCAGATGAGGAAATTCCAGCTAAATTTGGACCCGGGTGAGCCACTTGCCTTGGTGCAGGAGTTGGCCTGCTTTGACAACCCGATAAAGTTGGATCCTCTACTAGCAAGTGCCCTTGACCTATGTGTCCATGATATGATTATTGGATTCATGTTCCATTTATTTAGGGTTGAGCTCTATTGGTGTCAATGGTTCTTCTATCTTCGAGGTGTCTAATAATGGTGGAAAATATGGCCGAAGGAGATCCACATTGAACACTAGGTGCAAGACAAGGAAAGGGGGAATGTTGAGCTCAAAATTATTTTCTCCCACAACCTTGGTGATGTTGTAAGGTCCATAGTGGAGTGGAAGAATATTCCTGTGGGGATATGTAAGTTGTTCTTTTTGCAAGCGAAACCAAACTTTGTCTCCCACCTGAAACTTGTGTGGCACCTAGTGTTGATCATGGCACTGCTTGTACTTGGAATTGGTATTATGTAAAATATCCTAAACCTATTGTCATATGTGCTATATCCTCTCAATGAAAAAGGTAGCTTTGTCAGCTTCAGTTGGAGCATGGGATGAGTCTTCCTAGGTGGCCATAAGGGGTAGTGCAACATCCATGGGACCCAATGGTTGAAATCCCAACCCCACTTGAAAGGGGTTGTGGGTGGTTGAGCTATGTATGGCTCTATTGTAGCTGTGATGAACATAGGGAATATTCTCATCCCATGTGCGGGGGTGCTTGGAATTTTACATGCACAGAATATGCATGATCATCTGGTTGACAAACTTAGTTTGGCCATCCATCTAGGGGTGGAAGGCAATGGATTTGGTGAGCTTGGTGTCCAAAAGTAACCAGAGGCTCGACCAAAAAGTGATGAGGAACTGACTATCTCGATCTGAGATAATAGTTTGTGGTATCCCAAAATGTACCCATAGTCATTCAAAGAAGAGCTTGGTAGTGGTCTCTGTTGTGATGCTCTTATTGCAAGAAGACATAATCGCCATCTTGGAAAAGCAATCAACAACCACAAAAACATAGTCATTTCCCTGCTTGGTGGATGGAAGTCTTGACATGTAGTTTATTGATATGGATTCCCAGGGACTGTCAGGAGTAGGCAGATGGGTGTACATGCCTTGATTCTTAGTGGCCGGTTTGGAAATAGCGCAGGCAGTGCAGGACCTGATATACTTGTTGACATCCTATCGAAGTTTCGACCATTAGAAATGATGTTGTAACACTGCCAGTGTATTTTCTACACCGAAGTTTCTTGCCACCCTACTGTAGTGGGTTCCCAAATCAGCTTCACTCTCTTGCTTGATGGAATGTAAATATGGCCCAGATGGCACAAAATCCCATCCTAAAGATGGAAATTAGTGACAGTTGTTTTTTCTCCCAACATTTGGTAGGTGGTGGCGAAGTCAGGATCTCTCTCATAGAGTCGGGGCCATCCGAAGGTCCCATGGCTGCAAGAGTCTAGAACCGTGGTGAGTGCCATGAATGGAGGTCTACTGAGGCAATAAATGACGTGGTTTCTTCTTTTTGTTTTATACTTGATGTTGAGGTGGAACTACTGCAAGTATGTGGACCACTTTTGATGGTGGTCATTCTGCAATTTTACTTGTGTCTGCATGAAATGAAATGAATTATGATTAGTGTGGATGACTGTCTCCTTCCCAAGAATGTAATTCCTCCACTGGTGAAGGATTTCACAATGGAGTACATTTCTTTGTCATAAGTAAGGTACTTAAAGATGACATATGATAATGTCTCACTATGATAGGACATGGGGTGGCCATGTTGAGTGAGAGTTGTGCCCACAACGTAGTCTGAAGCATATGTCTCAATCTCAAAGGGATGTTGCAGGTCAGGTAATGAAAACACTAGGGATGAGCACAAGCACTATTTCAAATCATCGAACACTTGATTTTGGGAAAGGTCCCACACAAACTTTGCCTTACCACCACCCTTGGTTACTTGGCTGAGGGTCCATGCAATATGGGAGAATCCCAACATGAACCTGCGATAGAAATTGGCAAGGCCTAAGAAGCTTCGAAGCTCAGTGAGCATGGTTGGATTTGGCCAGTCACTGATGACCTAGATCTTGGCTAGATCCACATGCACACCATTCTCATCAACAATGTAACCTAGGTACTAGACCTTGTCCATGCTGAAGGAAATTTTTTCCAAGTTGGCATATAGCTTGTGTTTCCGCAGAGTGTGTAGAACCTGTTGAATATGATGCAAGTGTTCCACCCAAGTATTGTTGTAGATGAGGATGTCATACAGATACACCACTAAAAAAGAATTAGTGAAAGGCCACAAGATATCATCCATCATCCTCATGAAAGTTGCTAGGGAATTTGTCAAAACAAAGAGCATGACAAACCATTCAAAAAGACCTTCTTTTGACTTGAAGGCAGTTTTCCATAAATTTTTCTGCTCTATTGGGACCTGATGGTAGAAAAAATTCAGATCAATCTAACTAAAGTATTTGGCCCCCTTGAGCTAATCAAGTAGATCGTCGATTCAGGGAATCGGGTACTGATTCCTGACTGTGATTTTATTTAGGGTCCGATAATCAATGTAGAGTCTCTAGGTCCCGTCTTTCTTCTGCACAAGCACGATTGGAATTCCACAAGGTGACGAACTGGGTCGGATGTGCCCCTTTTGGAGAAGTTCTTGGATATGATGGTTGATCATCTCATTTTCTAACAAACAACAGTGATAGACTGGCCCATTGGGTAGCGGTGCATCGATGGTAAGATTGATGGAATGCCTGAACTGACAGTGCAGAGGTACCCCAGTAGGTGAGGAGAAGATGTATTTGTATTCTTCCACGACCTTATCCACTTGTTTTTGCTGCGTGGAGAGGTCGGTCGTGGAGGCTATGGATGTGGCTATAATTTTTCGCTCACTCTCAGAGCAAATTAGGAAGAAGACAAACTTCCCAGTCTGAGAGATGAACTTCCTACATTTCTTGGTAGAGATCAAGGAAATGACACTAGATGGGACTACCTTGTGTATCCTATACAATTTTCTATCCAAAGTAATAATAACACTGCGAGACCTAGACTCATATATAACATGAAATTTCCATAGATAAGGTTGGCCCAAAAGAACATCAAAAAATACCTCATCTTTGAAGGGCTCGTAAGTCATGTGACACTGTTGGATGACATGAAGATTGCTTCCTTGGTGGAGCCATCCGATGGTGTAGGGATATAGGTGCAGCATTGTCTGCAGGGGAAACCACTTGAAAACCTCCATTGAGATGAGGTTCTTTTAGCTACCTATATTAACGATGAAGTGCAGTGGGGTGCCTTTCACCCACATATATGAATGAAAGGGGAGCTCGCCTTACTTTGGCTCATTAGGTTCATCGGGCTAGATCTATGTGGTAGCAATGGTGGCACTGGGTTCCACGTCAATGTTTTGTCTCCCCTTTTTTGGTTCTGAATCAGATTCAAACCCCACATATTATTCATAGGCTTTCACCTCATCCACCAATGACTTCTTTGAGCAAAAATCAATAGTGTTATTCCAGGGGCTCTTATGGAAGTCGCACCACTTCTTGGTATCTTACTTGGTCTTTCCATTTTCCTTCTTTGTTTGCATCTTAGACTAGTTGTCCCAAGGCTGTCCATATTTTCTCTGCTCTTTTTTCTACAGGTTGGGGTTTCTGTTATCTTTCTTCTGCTGTGAGGGGTTCCTAGGCCCAATCTTCTGCATCTTTTGTTTAAGCTTATGCTCAATTTTGACAGCATATCGATAAGCCGTGCCTAAGGACGAGATGTCCAAAAACTCCATTTCTGCCTAGATTTATCTATGTAGACCACCGCGGTACTTGAGCACCATATGTCACTCAGAATATTTGATACCTAGATTGGTGTGCAAGGTATGGTTGATATTTGTGAACTATGGCATTGCTTGGTCCCTTTCCTGCAGTAGTGTGGTCCATTTTGTATACAGGTCATCATAACTTCCAAAAGGGTAGTATTGTTCCTTAATATCATCCCTGAAGGATTCCCAGGTGAGTGTGAATGTAAATAATGAGGGTTCCTCTTTTTCCCTTTTCTCATAGAGAGTCTCCCACCATTCTTTGACATGGGGGACAGCTTTGAGGAGCACAAAAGTAATCTTTTCTGTATTCAAAAATTTATGGACAAAAAAATACCCTTCTAGCAGATTCAACCATTTGTCTACAATATTTGCATCTATATGACCTACACATATAGGAATATCAAAGTTGATATGTACCTTGAAGGGGGTGACACATCCTCTCGAGGAAGATGCGTCACTTGTTGGTAGCCATCGAAGGATTTGCATAAAATTATCCATCACCTTGTTCCTCTATTGAGTGAGGGCTTCCTCGAGCAACAATTTGAAATGATCTCCTGCCATGTTGTGTTTCTTTTCTCCCACCATGGAAGGTCGCTTGGGCATGCGATATCTCTTGTCCTCAAGACAAAAAATCTCGAGACCTGACTCTTTGTACCTTGACCTTGTCGGGGACATGCACTGAGAACGATAATGAGCAGACCGCTCTGATACCACTGATCCATATTTTATGAGTAGAAGGAAATGAACACATATTATTATTATTATTAACGTAGAGACACAATGAAAAATAACATAGGTACAATAAAATTGGCTTCTATTCAATAAAGAAATATGCTGACACTGTAAAATGCAGACTGAAAACAAGCTTGCTAGAATGGTGGTGGCTTATCTTTGAGAAGAGATGTGACAGTTGCACTCATTCGCAAGAAGATGAGTACAATGAGGATCTGAAATCCTTTTTACAATAAACATGACTGCCAAAACCCTAGGCATCCAAAAACCTAACCCTAGGAGATGAAGTGCCAAAAGTCATATGTGGCCCGTTGGGGTAAGTTGGTACATCAACTTCCCGGGGTCGTAAATTTTGCATTCAATCTTCGTTTTAGGTGCACAACAACTCATTGGAAAGGTATTTCTGAGGAATACACATTATGATGTCAAAATATGACTCCATTTGTTGTTTGACTATGGCGATCCCTAAAAACACTATTTAGGGCCTCAAAACGACCTCAGAAGTTTAGGACCTAAAAACTAGGAAAAACCACCAAACTGAAAGACTTTCAATATGAGCCAATTGGAATAGGTGGGTGGCCACTGATATCCACTTGGATCAAACGTGATCTTGACCATCGATCCATTAGACTTTGCCTAATTCTACAAGGACCATTAAAACATTAATTTTGAACTTTGGGGTTAAATTTTAACTCTGTAACTCTACAGATTTACTTCATTAAACCTTCTTAGACATTTATCAGTAATTTACACTCAAATTTTCTCACGAATTTGGGGATTTCACTCTAATTTTATCTATTTTCCCCCAATTTCATCACAAAACAAAATATGTAACAATGAATTTGCCCAAATTTGCACCAATTCTTGGTCCATACGGGTCCATTGTTTGAACCAGAGGATCCGATACCATAACCTAACATTCTACAACCCAACCAAGGTCCATTATGTGTGGAAATACTCATAGATTATTTTTTTTTAAACTAACAAATTTTCCTATAGCTTACTAGCTATGAATTACATACACATTTAACTACTACTTGATACCATTAATTAGATGCATCTACAACAAGATAAAATCACACACGAATGCAACTAATCACTTATTACATCATCATATAAATCAGTCTCATAAACATAGTTCATGCACAACAATTTAAAACTCATATTGCAACACATAAACTTATAAAACACTTATCTTTTAATTCAGTTGTGTAACCAACTACTTGGGACGGACATTCCACCCAACCATAGACATTTTGTTCCAAATCTCAGCAACAAGTCACCCCCAAGTTGGGGCTAGAAATCCAAAAAATAAGGTGGTATCTCATTGTCGTCTCGCAGCTTAGAAATCCCACAACCCATTGGTATTCTCCTACAACTATCCTGATTTTACACCGGCTCTCTTTCTCTCAACCTATCCAACCCAAGGAATGTACCCCTTCATTGATGTTAGTCCCTTGGGCATCCCATTCATTTATTAGGGTCTCTCTGACACATGTAACCAAGAATATCTCTGTTGGGAAACTCAAGGGAACTCACTGCCTGGAAAACCACCAACAAACAACAACAAACACTTGTTGTTATAGTGCAATTCACACATGAGATCACTCTTCAGACATGACAACCTATATCTTTAGTCTTCATCTCCAAAATTCTCCAAAAACACTCTAGTATTCTCAAGAATTCACCCTCCATGATTTCTCCAACTCCTATCTCTTCTTTTCTTCTCTATGCTTTATGTTCATGCCCAAACATTGATTATCTAAAACTGTTATAACTTCCCATACAAATTTCCTCTCTTTATTTTCTTTCTTGAATTACACACTTCCCCAAGATGATTGTACTCAGCCACCATGCTCCCAATAACTATGAAATGTGACTTCTCACACTCACCCTATGTTAAGAACCAAACATCAATATAGCATAGAAAAACCTCATGAATAGTACTCAACGCCTTGAAAAAGAGATAATTTCAGATAATAAGCCTCTTCGAGGGGGAAACCTCCTTTTACCCCACTTAAATGTTCAAGTACAAGATGATGAAAAATGAAAATGTCTCCTTGGTATATATAGGAGACTAGGAGGTATAATTACAACTAATGGCCTAAAGCCGACATAAATAAAATAACATTACTATGCCCCAATTAAGGGGTAATGAGCCAATATTAGGGCTTAACATGCCCCTCCCCTTGAGACAAGTGTTTTCCACAACGCTTGAGTAACTCTAGATGCTTCTGTATAAAAGACTCATCTTCCCAAGTGGAATTTTTAGCCATAAATTTCCTCCATTTAATGAGATACTCTAAAATGGATCTATTCCTTAGCTGGCGAATTCTTGTGTTAGTGATGGCTTCAGGCTCCAATATGATTTTTGCTTCCTCATCAAGTTCTGGCAATATAGTTTGAACTGGGATCTTGTCACCTATAACCTTC
>ML786450.1:316461-349445 GCA_009831015.1 Picea engelmannii | reverse complement strand
AAGGAAGGTGTAAGATTTCTTTGAACTCGAGTTGGGAATCATGACAATGGATGAATATGAGAATAGGTTCTTTGAATTACTGAAGTATGTTGACTTCATAAAGGATGAAAAGGTGAAAATCCAAAGGTTTCTAAGTGGGTTACCCTCCTTCTACCATGACAAGATACAATATGATAACCCTAGGACTTTGAAGGAAGCCACAAGGAGAGCAAAGCATATTTATGAGCAAAGTGGAGGAAGGGCAATTTTCCAAAAATATTGGAATGACAAGATGAATGGTAAAAAGGATCAAAGGAAGAAATATTTTAAGACACCCTTTTTCAAGAAAAACTCCTAAGCAAATTAGTAAGGTCAGTCAACCCAACATGAGCAAAAGACTGTAGATTCATTTGAGAAAATTCCAAGGTAGCAATTTGTACAATGTTGGGGATGTGAGGGAAATAACTTATATAAGGAATTCCCTCACAAAGGAGAAGGAATGAGGATTTCCCACAACATTTAGGAGGATGAAATAGTGGAAGACATGGGAGGAAACATTCCAAGGATTTATGAAGCCTTGGACAACAAGCAAGCATAATATCAATCCCTCGGGATTGAAGTGGAAGGGAAGGTTGATAACCATCCCATGGCAATTTTAATTGATTTTGGAGCTAGCCATAATTACATAAACTCTAACATTGTTGAATGATTTCAATTTCAAAGGAATAAGCATAAGAAATATTGGTTAGTTCAATTAGCTACATGGGCTAAGAGGAAAATCAATGCATTGGTTAAAGATTTTACAATAGACATGAATGGAATCAACACAAAGATAGATGTGAACACCATACCATTGGGTTCATATGATTTCCTAATTGACATGGATTGCTTGGAAAAGCACCGGGTTGTCCTAGACTATTACAACAAGACAATCACATGCATTGATGAACAAAGGAAGCAAGTAAAGCTTCAAGGAAATCCAAGAGTTGTAGTTGTTAGAGAAATTTTAGCTACGCAATTGAAAAAGAGGTTTAGGAAGGGATGTCACATTTTTGCAGTCCATATGGAAGAGGAAATGAAAGCTAAAGTGGCAAGCACTGAAGACCATCTAGTCTTGAGGAATTTTGGAGATGTTTTTGGAGAAATCACGAGACTGCCACCAAAGCGAGACATTGATTTCTCTATTGATTTGGTTCCAAGAGTTGCCCCAATGTCTAAGACACCATAAAAAAAATGAGCACACCAGAGTTGAAGGAGTTGCAGATGCAGCTTGAAGAATTGTTAAGGAAGGGGTATATATGTCCTAGTGTGTTTCCTTAGGGAACCCCGGTGATTTTTGTGAAGAACAAAAATGGAACCTTAAGGTTGTGTATTGATTTAAAATAGTTGAATAAGGTCACCATAAATAACAAATACCCTTTACCAAGGATTGATGACTTATTTGATCAGCTGAAAGGTGCAAGAATATTTTCCAAGATTGAATTGAGATCATATTATCATCAAGTGAGGATAAAGGAAGAAGACATCAGAAAGACAACATTCAAGACAAGATATGGGAATTATGAATTCATAGTAGTGTCATTTGGGATATCAAATGCACCGACATTTTTCATGTTCCTGATGAAATGAGTGTTCAAGGAGTGCCTAGAAAATTTTGTAATTGTGTTCTTGGATGATATACTGATTTACTAAAAGATAGAATAAGAGCATGAACAACATTTAATAATGGTGTTGCAAGTTTTAAGAGAGCACAAGTTGTATGCCAAGCTAAGTAAGTGCATATTTTATCAAAAGAAGATTCACTACTTGGGGCATATTATTTCAATAGATGGTATAACAGTTGATTCCAAGAAGATAGAGACCATTACAGGATGCAAAATGCCAAGAAATGTTACAGAGGTCATATCATTCATGATTTTTGACGATTATTACCAAATATTCATAAAACGATTCTTAAAGATTGCAAGCCCAATCACTTCTTTACAAAAGAAGGGAGTGAAATTTGAATGGACTTCCAAGTGTGAATAGAGCTTTTAGACGCTGAAAGACATCTTGAAAAGTGTGACAGTATTGAAGATTGCAGATCCGGCTGAATATTTTGTGGTTTTCATTGATGCGTGCAAGAAAGGGCTCGGTGTATTCTTTACACAAAAAGATCATTTGGTATGCTATGAGTCCAAAAAATTAAAAGAGCAGGAGAGGAATTATGCTACACATGACTTGGAATTGGAAACAATTGTACATGCATTAAAAATGTGATGAAATTACCTCATGGGGAGGAAATTTGAGCTAAGGACAGACAATTGTGGTCTAAAACATTTTTTGGACAGCCCACATTAAATTCCAGGAAAACTAGATGACTTGAATTTCTGAGTGAATATGACCTTGATATTAAACACATCAAAGGCAAGGAAAATCAGGTGGTTGATGCACTCAGTAGGAGAGAACATGAGATGTGTATTGCATCCATAAACATGTATAGGACTGATCTGAAAGATAAAAATTTTGAAGCAACAAACTCATATCAACAATATCTAAAAATAAAAGAAACATTACGACAAGGTAATTTTCAGCAAAAATCTAAAAACTTTGAGCTAAAAGAAGATGGAATTCTCATGTACAAAGGCAAAGTATATGTGTCAAATTACAATGAGCTAAAAAATATAATGATGAAGGAAATGCACAATATGTCATATGTTTGGCACCTAGGATATTAGAAAACAATTAGAGTTGTGAAAAGCCAATATTTTTGGCTTGGAATGAAGAAAGAAGTGGCTAACTATATAGCCAGATGTCTAGAATGCCAAAAGGTGAATACTGAACATAGGCATCTAGCAAGGATGTTATATCCATTGCTAATTCCATAATAGAAGTGGGAAGTAGTCACAGTGGATTTTATTACTAAGCTGCCTAGAATAGTGGAACAACATGATTCCATCATGGTGGTGGTGGATAAATTAATTAAGGCGACACATTTTATTCCCATGAAGACAACACACAAGGAAAAAAATATTGCATAAATCTACATGAAGGAAGTTGTCAAACTACATGGAGTGCGTAAGGAAATAGTTTCAGATAGAGACCCAAAGATTACATTCAATTTTTGGAAAGGGTTGTTCAAAGGCTTTCGGACAAATCTAAATCTTAGTACAACGTATCACCCAGAGTCAGATGGGAAAATAGAGAGGACTAACTGAATAATTGAGAACACTCTTAGAATGTATGTGATGGGACAACCATCAAAGTGGGAGGATTATATTCACTAAGTTGAATTTTCTTACAATAATGGGTATCAAGCCTCATTAAAAATGAGTCCATTTGAAGCATTGTATGGCACCAAGTGTAACACACTAGTGACTTGGGGTAATCCAAAAGACAGAGCAGTTATTGGGATAGATTTGTTAAAGGAAATGGAAGAGAAGATGACAAAGATCAAGTAGAATTTAAAGGCTACCTAGGACAAGAAGAAAATTTATGCAGACAAGAATAGAGTTTTCAGATATTGTAAAGTGGGTGAACATGTGTTTTTAACAGTGAAGGAGAAAAACAAGTTTGCTATAAGATTAGGAATTTTCCCAAATTTGGAAACAAGATATTGTGGACCTTTTGAAATATCAGAAAAGAGAGAGCCAGTTGCATACATGCTAACATTTCCTCCATCCATGAGAGTGCATAATGTATTTCATGTGTCATTATTAAATAAATATGTGGTTGGCCCTAACGACATATATTATTGGACTATGATCCAGGTGGAACACGGAGGGGATTTCTGAGTGATACTAGTACCCATCATGGACCAGAAAGTCAAAGTGCTCAAGAAAAAATCCATAAGAATGGTAAAGGTTTAATGGACCTACTACGGTCCTAAAGATGCTACATGGAAGCACAAAGAAAACATGCGGGAAGAATACAAAATAAAATGAAAGACTCCATTTGGAGCTGCTAGAGTTCTAGAACCACATCTCAGATTCCTATTCAACCTATGTTGGGGCCCTAAAAAAAGGCGATTACAACCCGATGGACTGAGAGAAGTGAAGGGGGTACATTCCTTGGGTCAATGGGTTGTGAGGAACATGAGATTTTGGTTGGAACTACTATTTAAGTTGTAAAACTATATAGTTTTATTTATTAGTATTGTGATGTAAATTTGTATATATGTGTATATCGGTACTTTTTTCACCGAGGATGGCGCACAATTGTAGGGGAGGGGGAATATAACATCCTCTCTATAATCCCCAGTTTAATTAATGTTTATGTCGATATAATGTGTGGCAATGGCCAAGCGATGTATATGCAAATTGTATTTCTAAATTTTAATAATAATATGTGATGCCAATTGTTGGGGGATATGGAAAGAGATGGGGGTTGAATTAATCCACAAGAGAGGAGAGGGTCTAAGATAATTCCTTATAGGTTTCTAAGGGGGAATTACCCATGTCTATTACTTCAACCCACTTCATAAATTTTATATGGCTACATGAACCTTCAGTTTTGTTGTTGAATGTTCCCAAACCCAACCATTGAATGCATGTAAGAGGGTGGGTGTGAGAAGTCACATCCCATAGTTATTGGGAGCATGGGGGATGAGTACAATCATCTTTGGAAAGTGTGTAAATAAAGAAGGAAAAGAAAGAGATGAAATTTGTTTGGGTAGATGCAACAATTTTAGACAATTAATGTTTGGGCATAAATAGAAAGCAGAGAGAAGAAAAGAAGAGTTGGGAGCTAGAGAAACCATGTAGAGTACATTATGGATCATACTGGAGCGTTTTTGGAGCATTTTGGAGTTGAAGAATAAAGAGCTAGGTTGTCAGGCATGAAGAGTGAACTCATATGTTATTTTCACTATAACAACATGTGTTTGTTGTTAATTGCAGGTAGTTTGCTTGGTAGTGAGTTCCGTTGAGTTTCCCAGTAGAGATATTCCTAGTTACCCGTGCCAAAGATATCCTGATAAATGAATGGGATGCTCAAGGGAATGAGATTAGTGAAGGAGTGCATTCCTTGGGTTGGACAGGTCGAGAGGAAGAGAGTGGGTGGAAAATTGGGATAGTTGTAGGAGAATACAAGTGGGTTGTGGAATTTTTGAGATGTGGGTGGATAGTGAGAGACCACCCTCTTTTGTGGATTTCTAGCCCCGTATTGGGGATGAATTTCTATTGATATTTGGCATAACAATTCTATGGTTGGGTGGAACTTCCTTCCCAAGTATTTGGTTGCACAACTGAATTAAAAGATGAGTGTTTTTATTTATTTATTTGTTGCATTATGAGTTTTAAAGTGTTGTGCATGAACTCTATATATGAGATTGATTTATATGATGGTTTAGTAAGTGATCAGTTACATTCATGTGTGATATTAGCATGTTGGGGATGCATCTAATTAATGGTATCAAGTAGTAGTTAAATTTGTGTAATTCGTAGCTGGTAAGCTATAGGAAAATTAGTTAGTTTTAACATTTTTAATTTATGAGTATTTCCACACATAATGGACCTCAATTGAGATGGGGAATGTTACAAGATTGTTGTAGGAGAATACTAGGGGGTTGTGGTATTTTTTGAGATGTGTGTGGATAGTGAGAGACCGCCCTTTTGTGTATTGCTAGCCCCATCTTGGGGGTGACTTTTTGTTGAGATCTGGAACAACAAGTCTATGGTTACATGGAACGTCCATCCCAAGAAACTGGTTGTACAACTGATTTAAAAGATAAGTCTTTTATCTATTTTATGTGATATATTTCTGATCTTAATGGTTGCCCATTCACTCTGTGTTTAATAAGGATTTATATGTTGTTGTGTTGAGTTATTTAAATTGCATTCATGTCAATTTTAACATGGTGTAAATGCATTTAATTAATGGTATCATACTATTAAGTACCAAATAATTGAATACAAAAAACACCACAAATATTCAGAGATAATATAGAAAAACTCTCATTTTATTATTATGAAAGCCCTTGTGGTAGGGAAACACCATACAATGGATCCTATGATGGAATGGATCCTCTCATGTTCGCTTGTCTCTTGGAAGGGACAACCTCCTAATGAGATACATGCTCTAAATACAATACTACTTCTTAACTTTCATTACATTGCTTGAACCCCTTTATATATTACTGCCAACCATCTAAGAACATTCTAGAGGAGGAAACTTCTAGAAGTGACACTGAAACCTTATAATAAGTCCTCTTACATTTATTATGTTCAAACTAATATTTCTAACTACCATAGTGGGTCTTATTTAATAATATAGTGGACCTAGTCCACCTTACATTGAATGACCTCCATTATTATCATTATGGGCCCTTCGACCCCCCCCATTACCTCTCTAGCTACACTACATTCCATCCCCCTTATGAAATTGTTGTCCTCAACTGATCCAGGTAGAAATCGGTGGCCACCTATCTATTCCACTAGCTTAAAACAAGGGTTTCCACCTTGTCAGTTTTTCTACGTTTTTTCGGGTCCTGAACTTGCAGGGTCGTTTTGAGGCCCTAAACGACATTTTTTGGGCTCAACAACATCTACCACGTAGATGAAGGCATATGATAGGCCAAATGGAATGTGTTTTCCTCGACTAGACCTTTCCAACGATCTATCGTGCACCCCAAACAAAGATCATATGCAAAAGTTATGCCCTTGGGAAGTTGACGTATCAACCACCCCCATTGGGGCCCACAACCCTTTTGGCATTTCATCTTCCTGGGTTAGGGTTTTGGATTTTCTTTATATTAAAAAGGCATTTGGAGCCTCATTGTAAACATCAAATTATTTCAAATGAGCGTAGCCATCACATCTCTTATCAAAGATAAGTTTTCACCATTCTAGCGAGTTCATTCACTCTGTATTTTTACAGTTTCTATACATTTTTTCCATTAATAAAAATTGTGCATTATTGTATATCTGTGTTTATGTCTTGATATGTATGTGTATTTACTTATTATATTTCTTCCTTCAATTTGTTCTCAAAATAATATGGATCAGTGGTATCAGAGAAGGATACTCCTTTTTGTTTCTTAGTGCATGTCCCCGACGAGGTCAGGGTATAGAGAGTTGGGTCTCGAGCTATTTTCTCTTGAGGAAAACCGCTCTCACTAGCCCAAGAAACCTCCCATGGTGGAAGAAAAGAGAGACAAGGGAACATGACATCCTATCAAGTTGTTTCTTGTGCAACAGAGAAACGGGATGTTGGAGAATTTTTCTCAAATCCTTCAATGATTACCGATAATAGAAGGCACGTCTTTGTCAAGTAGTCTCTTTGGAGATGTTGCCCCATTCATGGTACAAGTTAATTCTGATATTCCCGTATTTGAAGGTCAAAACGATGAGGATGCTTTGGAAAAGTGGTTAAATTTTCTATAAGGTTATTTCTCTGATCACAATTTTTTCGATAGAGAAACGATCACCTTTACACTCCTTAAGGCTCTCCCCCATGTCAAACATTGGTGGGAAACTCACTGGGAGAAAAACTCCACAGAGGATTATGGAATATTTGGGGTCAAGCCCACTTGGGATTTTTTTATGGATGTGGTCAAGGAGCAATATTACCCTGTTGGAAACTATGACGACCACTAGTACATGAGATGAACCACGCTGCATCAAGAGAGGGGCCAAACAGTGTTGGAGTTCACAAATACCTTCCATAATTTGCAAACCAGGATGGGTATCAAATACTCTGAGTGACATATGGTTCTAAAATATTGTAGGGCTCTACATAGGTACATCCATACCGAAATGGATTTTCTGTACATCTCATCACTGGGAGCCACTTATCAATATGATGTGAAAATTGAGAAGAAATTTAAGCAGCAAAAAAAGAGGGAGTTTCGGTCTGCAAATTCACAGCAACCAAAGTATGGTAAAGGAATCCCTAACTCACAGAAAAACAAACCTGAAGACCACCAGTCCAAGCCACGGGAAAATAAGGGTAACGGGAAGATGAAAAAGGACACTGGGAAGTGGTGTGAATTCCACAAAATCCCTTGGCACAATACTAATGAATGTCACTCAAAACAGTCATTGGTGGTCAAGCTCAAAGAAACAAATCCAAGCCCCGACTTGGACTTTGATTCATAAAATAATAAAAAGGAGATATATCATTGATGCAAAACCCATTATTAATGTCGTGACCTCAACAATCTAACCAAAGGAACCAAAGGATCATGAGGAGGGGGAGTGCCTCTTCCATTCACTGATGTGGGTGAAGGGGACCCCAGTGCATTTTATTATTGATAGTAGAAGCCAGAAGAACCTAATATTAATAGAGGTCATCAAGCAGTTGGATTTGTTAAAAACACCACACCCACAGCCATACAAGATCAGGTGGCTTTGCTAGGGTCAAGATCTTTGTGTCAGAAAACAGTGTCTCATGTACTATGCCATCAAGCCCTTCAAGGATGAGGTATTGTGTGATGTTTCCCCACTAAAAGACTGTGATGTTCTATTAGGCCAGCAATAAATGTGGAAGCATCATGTTTTTTATGAGTCTCGACCCCATAACACCATTTTTACTCTGGGGGTCAACTCTACAGGATACCAGAGGTAGTCCCAACTATTGTCCCGAAAAAAAAGTATTGCAAAGTAATATATCATACCGCAAATTTTATCCTCTTCACGATCTAGTCAAAAGGTGAACAGAATGACACTATAGCCTCAGACAAAGACCTTTATATATAGTAGAAGCATATTGTACAAGAGCGCAAAAATATTGTTGCATCACCTACGGAGGTGTATCCACACTACCCAATCCAACAAAGTTACAAAAATCCCTTCATACTCCTCATGTTGCATATTCACAAACGGAGCCCTCCCACACTCGAGTTGATCATGCAGCTAGATTGGTTAAATGGATCCAAACCCTCCAACATCAGGTTCATAATAGCCTTCAACATGCTAAGCAGGACAAACCTCTTCAGCAAGGCAAACACTTCACCAAGGTTCAGATTCAACAAAAGATTCCCCATCTTCCATGGGAACTTGACGCAATGGGGACCATTTATTCCTACGGGGGTAAGAATGATCTAGGCAGAAGTCGATGGCACCCACCTATTCCACTGGCTCAAAACAGGGGTTTCCACCTTGGCATTTTTTCTACGTTTTTCAAGGCCTGAACTTCCAGGGCCATTTTAAGGCCCTAAACGACATTCTTTTAGCTCGACAATGCCTAATATATAACCATAGGAAGATGCTAGGCGTAATGTTTTCCTTCACTAGATATTTCCAATAAGATATCATGCATGCCAAACAAAGATCGTATGCAAAAGTTATACCCTTGGGAAGTTGACGTATCAACTACCCCCATCGGGGCCCGCAAACCTTTTGGTGTTCTATCTTCTGAGGTTAGGGTTTTGGATTTTCTTTATGTTAAAAAGGACTTTGGATCCTCATTGTAAACATCATATTCTTTCGAATGAGAATAGCCATCACATCTCTTCTCATAGATAAGTTGCCACCATTCTTGTGAGTTCATTCACTTTGTATTTTTACAGTTTCTGTACATTTCTCTCATTAAGAAAAATTGTACATTATTTTATCTCTGTGTTTCTGGAAATATATATGTGTATTTACTTACTATATTTTCACCTTCATTTCGTTCTCAAAATAATATGTATCATCAACACGTGTTATCAGGGTGTACAACCATATACCATGGTCCCATGGATAAGTGGGGACCATAATGCTAAAGTAGGCTAGAGAACCATGGTCCCATGTAGGAATGCGAGCCACCATGCTGAAGTAGTCCAACCGCCACTGTAAACCTGATTTGTAAATATTTAATGACAAAAATCAGCAAGCTAATATTCTGTCATACACTTAGCAACCTAGAGATAACTATCTTGCATGAACTCTGAAATGTCTAAAACCCACATTTAGAAATTTCCATAAGAAGAAATACGCATTGCTAAGTAATTATGCAGCGAAGATAAGCACAATGAACATCATTCATCCAACCATGAATAACTCAGAAATTTAGGCAAATGCCAGGGAAAACCCCAATGTGGGGAAACCCAAAGAGAGAGAGAGAGAGAGAGAGAGAGATTTTATTATTTTAAGGAAAGATTTATCAACAACCACACTACATTTCCATCCATGAGAAAAACCACTTACAACACAAAATTTGTCCCACCAAAATCTGCCTCGATTTTCGTGCCACAGTCCGTACATGTAACACCTTGTTTCCCCGAGTTTGTAAATATAACTATATTGGACAAGAAACTATGGAAAACTCAAAAGTGTGAATGTTTGATTTGATGGACCTTTGTATAAAAGGTCAATGAATGTAAATTATGTTATTTTAATAGAAAATGGATACATGTTGCATGACTACTGGAAAGGGGATGTGCTAAGAGAGACCACGAATGTTATGAAAGAGATGGTCGAGGGGACCAGAAATGGTTGCGTTAACCTCCACCGAACCAATACTTTGTTGGATTTAAATTATTCAGGATCAGAACAACCCTCTAACCCAGGAATGAATTATAGTAAGGTTGGTAGGTAGGAAGACATCCTCAATAGTTAATGAGGGGATGGGGCAGACCGCCCATCGGTAAGGCTTCCAGACCTGACCAAGGACTAGGAATACAGGCCACATGCAATCTTATTGAGAAAGGTAAGAAAAGAAAGTGTGGGGTCATGGAACGGGGGGACCTGCAAAGAGTGTAGAGAGGAGAGACTAAGCTCTTGAGTTCGAGGAAGAACTATGAAAAGATTGTGTTCTAATAGCGGGAAATAGAAACTGAGTCTGGAGAAGGAGAGTAACCTTCGTCCCTATCTATTCATGTGTCGGGAAGAAGAGATTGAATCTAAAAGCATCGTGGTCTAGCTCGGGGGTGGCTAGTGGTAAATCCATTAGGAGTGACTGAGCCTATGGTTGGGTGGAAATGGGAACCCCTTCCAACAGTCGCTTCACATTATCTGGTTCTGATAACTGTTTCCATACTTTATATGTTGAATTGAGAATTAATGGTTGCATGCATGTATTTACATATCTATAAATGGTTTCTTCATTGAAAAGGTTAAATTATGTATATACGTTGGCTTCTTTGAGAACGTATGCTTCTACTCTTCCCATATGCTCTAGTTTAACTCTCGAAGGTGTTTTCCCCAGAGAGCTACCTCACCTCTCCAGAATTAGAGAAAGCCTCTTGGCACTGCTACTGTCCTACTATCCTTAGGAGTTTACACCACCCTGTTTTAGAATTTAAGGTTCTGCGAATTAGGAAGGTGTTTCCTTCAAACCAGTGGCATGAGAGATATTGAACTCACGCCCATAGCCTTAGATAAAACCCAGTTAAGAGTAGAGCTCATAGCCCAAGATTCATTTGAAGGTCCATGTGACTTGAGTCTAAGAACCTGACGCTAAGCCTGAAAGAAACTAGTTCATAATGGTTTCGAAGTTTCAGGATTTCAATGCTTGGAATGTCAAACTTCACGATAGTCAAAATTTCCTGAACTCCCTAAATAACAAGAGCCATAGATGAATCAAGAACATGAAAAGAGGAGATGAATGTAAACCGTTCATTGGGAGGAAAACCTACCTCAGTCATTAGATCGACTCAAAGACCCACTAGAGTTAACGAATCAAACACCAACCGCTCAATTAGATCCACGGTTGGGAATCAATGCGGAGCGCAAAGGTGAAATTAGTGGACATGCTAGTTCATGGCCCGCAATCAACCAACGTCATTGATATCGTTGGGGTGGAAGATCAACGACCACAATTAGACAGATTCAGATGATCACTTCCCAAATTTCATAGATTGGGCCCCGCAATCGTCGTGAACCATCGATCTGTGAATGAAGATCGATTGTGGGGGATCATTGTGGAGCGCGAAGGTGAAATTAGTGAACATGCTAGTTCACGGTCCGCAGTCAACCAACATTGTTGATATCGTTGGGGATGGAATATCAAAGACAACAATTAGATAGAGTCAGATGAGCACTTCCTAGATTTTCGAGATTGGGCCCTGCAATCGTCGTGAACCGTCGATCTATGAACGGAGATCAATGGTGGGGAATCATTGCGGAGTGCGAAGGTGAAATTAGCAGATGTACTAGTTCATGGCCCACAAACCACTAATGTCATTGATCTTGTCGAGATGGAGGATCAATGACCACAGCAAGATCGATTTGGGCGAGTACCTTTCACATTGCGAAGGTTGAGCTCTTCGATAGAGAGTGAGCACGTTAGGGCCCCGCAATCACTGTGAATCGTCGATTGGGAAGGGACACATGGCACTCCATCTATAACTCTCGGTATAGAGTAATTCATAGGGGAAAAGGCATTATAATATTGAAACTCCCGATGCCCTAAGAGCCGAAGTGATTTGTAGTCGTTGATCTGTGGCATACACACGTCGATATATCATTGACTTCGGGTGAAATCACTCCAGGAGAAAGTGAGTGTGGAGAGGTTGAAACTCCTGAAGCCCGAATAGCTGAAGTGATTCATAGTTGTCGATCTACAAGAGACACACATTAACATATCGCATACTTTGGAAGTGAGGAGAAAGCAACGCAGAGTAGAGAGTCACCTGATGTGGATCCCCACCATCAAACGAGAAGGACGCGTAGTGCTTATCCTTAACTCTAGAAGAAAGTACTTCGGGAGAACAGATTGTTGGAACGTTCGGAACTCCTAAACGTCAAAGTCCTGAAGTAAACCAGGACCATTGATCAGGAAAGACGCGTGGTGCATGATCCTTAACTCCAGAATAAAACTCTCTGAGAGAAAGGGCTACAGAAATGTCTGAAGCACCTGAATGTCAAAGTCCCAAAATGAACTTGAGTTGTTGATTTAAAACGGATGTGTGGCACTTGATCTGTAACTCTGGGTATGAAGTACTTCAGGAGAAAAGGTTTTGTGAGCATCTAAGACTCCAAAATGTTGAAGTCTCGAAGTGAATCAGGGTCGTCGAAATCCCTGAGGACACGCGGCATCATATTGTCAACTTCGGAGATTTTCCATTCCGGAGGATTCGATTGGTGGTTGTCTTGGCGGTTGTTTTTTCGGCATCTGGTCATAGCCCACCATCATGTCCAAGTATAGAGGGATGGAAGAACTTGAAGAAATTGGAAGAGGATATCTTCCTGCTCTGAGCTTGGTTCAAAGCATGGAGACCGTGGCTGGAAATATCTGGAAGAGAAGAATGGAATAGAGACCCCAAATGAGAGTAATTTTTTTCTTAAGAAGAACAAAATTTGTACGCCCGACCATGGGTGTGTGACAAATTGGTATCAGAGCATGGTTACAACACTTGACCTGCTTGGGCGCATGGACGAGTCACTTAAAAATCATGGTTGAAGAAAATCTTAAGGCACTCCAACAGTTAGTGAATCATGGTAAATCACAAGCATAAAGTATGGAAATGCAACATGAAGTGGGGGAGGGATACCACAATAGAGACAAGGAGTCTGATGAGAGGAGAGCAGTGGAGACCCCTCTGGATCTAGCTGAAACTATAAGGAGCCTTATGGCCAAATTACAGAGTTGCAAGGCTGACAATGAGAGATTGATAAAGGAGCAAGAGAAACAAATAGAAATCAATGCAGTCTTGTTGCAGATCTTATCCAATATACAGAGGCAGCTGAAACATGGACCTACAAGTAGCCATGTGGACTGACGACATACACAGAGAAGTCAAAGTCCACCTGAAATGCGAAAACGTGGTCCCATACGTGGCCACACAGGTATAAGTACCTCGAGGAAGGCCCAACCTGGAGGTAGGGGACGCTCATCAGGAGAGTCCTCTGGAAAGGGAATGGGCACCTCTGAGGGATATTCTAGTAGAAAAACTAACTCACATTCTCAAAAGAAAGGAAAGAAGCGAAAGCATTCCAAAATTCATGACCCTAAGGAGTTCAAGAAATCCAAACCACCCCCTTTCAATGGAGATATTGAGAAAGGGAAAGAGGCAGAAGCTTGTTTGCTTGGTTTAAAGAAGTACTTTAGAGTTCATGACTATTCTGAAAACTTGAAGGCTCAAATACCATCTTCAACCTAAATGGAAAGGCTTCCATTTGGTGGGAAGATCTTAAGAATGTAAAAGGAATCCATGAAAAGGACTTATCATGGAAACAATTTGAGAAATACTTCAAGAAGAAGTATCTGTCAAATAAATACTTCGGTGGGAAGAATAAGGAATTCTATGAACTCAATTTGGGGCAACTCAGCATAGAGGAATATATCAATAAATTCCTTGAGTTGTTGAGGTATGTAGCCTACATAAAAGATGAAAAGGAAAAATTCCAACAATTTATCAGTGGGTTACCTCAGACCTACTAGAACAGGATTGAGTTTGACGAGCCAAATACCTTAGAAGACACTATCGGGAAAGCAAGGTATTGTTATGGACAGTTCAGGTGTCAGACAAAACCTCGCGAGAACTAGAAGAAGAAGAGTAGTTCGGGGTTCAAGAAGAAGGGATTTAAATCCTCAATATTTAAGAACTATAGGAATGATTCAAGGATGATCCTTCCTACCTGAAATGTGTACCAGCAGAATTTCCCCTTCCAAAATGGAAATAAACCTTTTGGGTCAGCCCCAGGAAAGACTGATAACCCAAAGAGAGAAACCTTGAAATTTTGGGGTTGCGGAGAAGAACATCTATTGAGGGATTGCCCACACAGACAACGGAACAGTAGGAGAATTTACAACATCCAAGAAGCTACCACAGTCAATGATGTGGCTAGGAGCATGCCACGGATTTATGCGGCTTTGGATAATAAACAAGTTGACCACCAAGCTTCAGTCGTGGAGATGGAAGGTATGATTGCCAACCGTCTAGTTTCTATTTTAATTGACCCTGGTTCTAATTTTAGTTATGTGACCCCTCAGACTATTGATAAGTGTAAACTACAACCAGTTAGACATGTTAAGCCATGTTTGGTACATCTACCCACTGGAACCAAAAGAAAAGTAACAGAGGTCTTACCATCTTACCGATTCATCATAGATGGGTTTCCCACCCAAGCGACCCTTAACATACTTCCCCTAGGATCTTATGACTTATTGATTGGTATGGATTGGTTGGCTGCTTATAAAACTAAGTTAGACTCTTACCATAAAAATTTATAATGTGTAAATGAAGAAGGGGGAAAGATGACCCTCCAAGGGATTCAGAAACTTGTCTCAGTGAGACAAATATCATCCCTTCAAATGAAAAATAATTGCAGAAAGGATGTCCCCTATATGCAATACAGGTGTTGGAATCTATTGAGGATGACAAGCCGAAACTAGAGGACCACCCCATATTAAGAGAGTATCAATACGTGTTTCCAAAAGAGGTACCAGGTCTACCTCTGAGAAGAGACATTGACTTATTGATAGAACTTGCACTAGGAGTAGTAACAATGTCTAGGACACCTTATAGGATGAGTACACATGAGCTAGTTGAGCTCAAGCTACAACTAAAGGAAATGATGGACAAAGGCTACATATGGCCCAGTGTGTCTCCATGGGGAGCACCAACCTTGTTTTTGAAAAAGAAAGATGGCATTCTCTAACTGTGCATAGATTATAGACAACTCAATAAGACCACCATAAAGAACAAGTACCCCTTACCAAGAATAGACGACTTGTTCGACCAATTAGGGGGTGCTTCTAGTTTCTCAAAGATTGACTTCAGGTCTAGATACCAACAAGTGTGAATCAAGGATGAAGACATCCTCAAAATGGCCTTCCAGACAAGGTATGGTCACTATGAATTTGTGGTGGTGCCATTTAGACTAACCAATGCCCCCGCCACTTTTATGTGCTTGATGAACAATGTACTTAGAAAATTCCTAGACAGATTTGTATTGGTTTTCATTGATGATATCTAAATCTACTCCAAGAATAGAGAAGAGCATGAAGAATATCTTAGACTTGTACTTCAAGTACTAAGATAGCATCATCTCTACGCTAATATTAGCAAGTGTGAATTTTTCCAGAAGCAAGTGCATTACTTGGGCCATGTCATCTCAAAAGAAGGGGTGGCAGTAGACCTTGACAAGATCAGATCTATTATGGAATGGCCTACCCCAAAGGATGTATCTGATGTCAGATCCTTTATGGGCTTAGCAGGATATTATAGAAGGTTCATAAAAGGATTTTCCAAGATTGGTTTTCCAATTACTTCCCTCTAGAAAAAGGGGGTTAAATTCACTTGGACATTAGAATGTGAAGAAAGATTTCAAGAAATGAAATACCTTCTGACCCATGCACTCGTGTTGAATATTGTAGATCCTGATAATGATTTCCTCATGTGTATAGATTCCTACAATAAAGGACTCGAAGGAGTCCTTATGCAAGAGGAACGTGTAATTTGCTACACATCCAGGAAATTGAATAAGCATGAAATCAATTATGTGACCCATGATCTAGAGTTGGCTGCCATAGTGCATGCTTTAAAAATGTGGAGGAATTACCTCTTGTGTAGGACATTTGTACTTATGATAGACCATTGTGTGTTGAGGCACTTGTTTGATCAACCAAAACTCAATGCTAGACAAGCTAGGTGGATGGCTCTCCTTAGTGAATTCGATTTTAAAATCAAACACATCAAAGGAAAGGAAAATAGGGTGGTTGATGCCCTTAGCAGAAGTGTGAAAATGATTCACCTAACAATAGTAAGCACCTGTGAAATGGATGTCAGGGAAAGAATCAGGAATGCACAAGAAACATATGCATTCTTCAAGACTGTGACCTCATACCTAAGGCAAGATCCTACAGGGATAAAGTATGAAGGATATCAGATGCTAGATGAAGGCATGCTGACATACAGAAACAGATTGTATATTCCAAGCTGTAACAACTTGAAGAGGTTCATAATGGATGAACTACACAAGAGACCATATACTAGTCACCCAGGATATCAGAAAATGATCACGGCCACTAGGACACAATTTTATTGGCTTGGACTAAAAAGGGACATAGCCGACTATCTAGCTAATTTCCTAGAATGCCAGCAAGTTAAGGAAGAACACTGGCACCCAGCAGGGTTGTTACAGCCTCTACCAATTCCATAATGGAAATGGGAAACCATTTCGATGGATTTCATCACCGGATTACCAAGATCGACTAAGAAGAATGAATCCATCATGGTATTGGTGGACAAATTGAGCAAGTCTGCTCACTTCGTTCCTGTCAAGTTGACTTGCAAGGCGATAGATATTGCCAACATCTTCATGAAGGAAATATTCAGACTGCAATGCATGCCTAGGGAGACTGTATCCAAAAGAGACACAAAATTCACTTCAAGCTTTTGGAAATCCTTGATGGCTGGTCTTGAGACTAAATTGTTTTTTAGCACAGCCTATCATTCCCAAACTGATGTACAAACAGAAAGAGTAAACCAAATATTAGAAGACATGTTAAGGATGCATGTAATGCATCAGCCTAAGAAGTGGGAAGACTACCTACCATTGGTAGAATTTTCCTACAACAATAGTTATCAAGTGTCACTAAAGATGAATCCTTTTGAAGCCCTCTGTGGTAGACAGTGAAGAATTCCCATTAGTTGGAGTAATCCAGTGGATAGAATTTCAATTGTACCTAACATGTTGAAAGAAATGGAGCAGTAAGTGATTCAGATAAAACAAAATCTAAAAATTGCTCAGGATAGACAGAAGAGCTACGACGACCGAAAGAGAACCCCCAGAGAGTTCAAGATAGGAGACCATGTTTATCTCAGAGTTAGACCCAGGAAGAGTTCCTTTAGAATGGGATCTTTTTCCAAGCTGGCACCTCGGTATTGTGGACCCTTTGAAGTGTTAGATAGAGTGGGACATGTAGCCTATAGGCTAGCACTCCCTCCCACAGTAAAGGCACATAATGTTTTCCATATTTCATTATTGAAGAAATATGTACATGATTCTAATCATATAATTGACTGTTCTGTGATCCAGGTGGAGCCGAAGGGAGAATTCATGCCAGAACCTCAATGCATACTATACAAGAAGGAAATCTTACTCAGGAATTGAACCATTGCACAGGTCAAGGCGCAATGGAAACACTTTGGCCCAGATGAGGCTACATGGGAAATGGAGGATGCCATGAGACAGGAATATCTAATTTTTTTTACCTCTGTATATACATAACATGTTGACAAATAGAACATAGAGGATGATGTTCCTTTAAGGGGGAGGGTATTGTAACACCATATTTCCCCCAATTTGTAAATATAACTATATTGGCAAAGAAACTATGGAAAACTCAAAAGTGTGAATGTTTGATTTGATGGACCTTTATATAAAAGGTCGATGAATGTAAATTATGTTCTTTTAATAGAAAATGGATACGTGTTGCATGACAGTTGGAAAGGGGATGTGCTAAGAGAGACCATGAATGTTATGAAAGAGATGGTGGAGGGGACCAGGAATGGTTGCATTAACCTCCACCAAAGTAGTACTTTGTTGGATTTAAATTACTCGGGATCAGAACAACCCCCTGACCCAGGAATGAACTACAGTCAGGTTGGTAGGTAGGAAGACCTCCTCAAGAGTTAATGAGGGGATGGAGCGGACCTCCCATCGGTAAGGCTTCCAGACTTGACCACGGACTGGGAATTCGGGTTACATGCAATATTGCTGAGAAAGGTAAGAAAGGAAAGCGTGGGGGTCAGGGAACGAGGGGAGCTGAGAAGAGTGCAGAGAGGAGAGTCTAAGCTATCGAGTTCAAGGAAGAACTGTGAAAAGAGTGTGTTCTAATCGTGGGAAATAGAGACTGAGTCGGGAGAAGGAAAGTAACCTTCATCCCTATCTATTACTATGCCGGGAAGAAGATATTGAATCCAAAAGCATAGTGGTCTAGCTTGGGGGTGGCTAGTGGTAAATCTTTTAGGAGTGACTGAGCCTATGGTTGGGTGGAAACGAGAACCCCTTCCAGTAGTTGCTTCACGTTATCTGGTTCTGATAAGTGTTTCCATACTTTATACGTTGAATTGAGAATTAATGGTTGCATGCATGTATTTACATATCTGTAAATGGTTTCTACATTGAAAAGGTTAAATCATGTGTATATGTTGGATTCTTTGAGAACTTATGCTTCTACTCTTCTCGTATGCTCCATTTTAACTCTCGAAGGTGTTTTCCCTAGAGAGCTACCTCACCGCTCCAGAATCGGAGCAAGCCTCTTGGAATTGCTACCATCTCGGTAGCCTCAGGAGTTTACACCATCTTGTTTCAGAATTTAACGTTCTATGAATTAGGAAGGTGTTTCCTTCAAACCAATAGCATGAGAGAACTTGAACTCATGCCCATAGCCTTAGCTAAAACTCGACTAAGAGTAGAGCTCATATCCCGAGAGTCATATGAAGGTCCATGTGACTTGAGTCTAGGAACCCGACACTAAGAATGAAAGGACCTAGTTCATAATGGTTTCGAAGTTTCAGAAGTTCGATGCCTGGAATGTCAAACTTCCCGATAGTCAAAATTTCCCGAACTCCCTTAATAGCAAGAGCAATAGATGAATCAAGAACCTGACAAGAGGAGATGAATGCAAACCTTTCATCAGGAGTAAAACCTACCTCAGTCATCAGATCAACTCAAATACCTATTGGAGTTAACAAATCAAACACCAACCGCTCAATTAGATCAACAGTCGGGAATCATTGCAGAGTACGAAGGTGAAATTAGTGGACATGCTAGTTCATGGCCTGCAATCAACCAACTTCATTAATCTCGTTGGGGTGGAAGATCAACGACCACGATTAGACAAAGTTGTATGAGCACTTCCCAGATTTTGGAGATTGGGCCCCGCAATCATCGTGAATCATTGATCTGTGAATGGAGATCGATGGTGAGGAATCATTGCGAAGCACGAAGGTGAAATTAGTGAACATGCTAGTTCATGGCCCGCAATCAATCAACATCATTGATCTCATTGGGGATGGAAGATCATCAACCATGATTAGATAGAGTCGAATGAGCACTTCCTAGATTTCGTAGATTGGGCCCCGCAATCACCGTGAACTTTTGATCTGTGAATGGAGATCGATGGTGGGGAATCATTGCAGAGTGCGAAGGTGAAATTAGTGGACGTACTTCAAAAATGAGGAGAAATCAACGTGGAGTAGAGGGCCATCTGAGGCGGATCCCCACTGTCAAACAAGAAGGAAGCGTGGCGCACGATCCTTGACTCTGGAAGAAAGTACTTCGGGAGAAAAAATTGTTGAACGTTTGGAACTCCCGAATGCCGAAGTCCTGAAGTAAACTAGGACTGTTGATTGGGAAAGATGCGTGGTGCATGATGCTTAACTCTAGAAGAAAACGCTCTAGGAGAAAGGGCTGCAGAAACGTCTGAAACTCTCGAATGTTGAAGTCCCAAAATTAACCTGAGTTGTTGATTTAAAACAGACGCATGGTGCTTGATCTAGAACTTTGGATACATAGTACTTCAGGAGAAATGGTTGTGTGAGCATCCAGGACTCTCGTACGTCGAAGTCTCGAAGTGAATCAGGGTCGTCGAAATCCTCGAGGAAATGTGGCATCGAATTGTGAACTTCAGAGAATTTCCATTTCGGAGGATTTGCATGGTGGTTGTATTTGTGCCTGTTGTTTCGACATCTGGTTATAGCCCAGGGTCATGTGCAATTATAGAGGGATGGAAGAACCCGAAGAACTTGGGAGAGGATATCTGCCAACTCTAAGCTTGGTTCAAAGCATGGAGACTGTGACTGGAAAGCTCTGGAAGAGAAGAATGGAATAGAGACCCGGAATGAGGGTATTGTTTTTCTTAAGAATGAAATTTTTACGCCCCACCATGGGTGTGTGACAATACAGCTATACAGATTTGTTGAAACAATGTCTTGGGAAAATTTCCCACAATAGAATGGTGTACCTTGTTGTCTGTATGGTCAACCTCTTTCAGAAAACTCAGAAAAAATGCCTCGAAATCTGTGCCACCTCTTGCCTTGATTTTCATGCCAATGTTTGTTGTTGTACAGCCTATTCAACAAATAAATCAACAGTACTCCAAAACAAAAAATTCCTCCTTGGGATTTGCACCTAAGTTCTCTTGGGAAATGTGCCAACTCTTGCTGCTCACTTTCCTCTCCAAACTCTCCTCAAAAATCTCTCACACTCTTCTTCTCTCAATGTGTCTTGCACACTACCCAATGCATTCTTTTATAAATCTGAAAATGGCATTTTCCCTCCAAAGTGTCTTTTCACCTTCCCCAACCCTGAATCCAAAGGCCAAGATCTAATCTTTCCTTTGCAAGATCAAGAGTCATGGTTCATTCCCTCCAAAATGAATCACTTAAAATATTAAAGTATATTTCACTTTATTACATAAGTGCACTTTATGAAATAAAGTCACTTTAAAATTAGAAGGTACGCTTTATTAAAAAGTCAGTTTAATAAAAGAACCACTTTACAACTTTATAAAAACCCATTACAAAGTGAAGTGCCTAGTAGTGTCAAGATAAGGTAACATCTGGATACAATACAAAACATGTGGAGTACCTCCCGAGCTAAAAAGCTAACACTCCCTCTTAGTGAGGGATGTACTCACTGCCATATCCATCATCTAGTCCCATCACATTATGCTCTGTAGGAGCTCCCTCTGAACCTGGATCCATCCTCAACACCTGTACAGAACTCGAACTAGAAGATCTTCTCCTAACAACTACCTGAAACCCTCAGCGCCTTGGAGAATCCACTCCACCCTGAGCATTGGTTTGACCACACTAGTTGAGCCTCCTGCCAATGCTCAGAAAATACTCTCTCTCTTCTCTCAGAATGAAAGATTGAATCCTTGGGCCCATCACAGTCTCAGGAGCCTCCTCATGCTCCTCATCCGACGTTGAATCATACACTAAAGGTTTTCCTCGCAACGTATACAACCTGTTCACCCGATCATCTATTAGCTGCAGTTCCACCGGGTCCGCTCCCTCCCTGTAGATAAAGACATATTCCCTCTTGAACACTGTACAATATCCTACATCCTCCAAGGTTGATACTGAGAGAAATTTAACCCTCAACCCTGGAGCAAAGAGAACTCCATCAAGCTCTAGGAATCCTCCATACTAGAGTTGGAATCTAACCCTTCTAATTCCATGTATAGCTCACGCCATACCACCTTCATTTACCACCTGTCGGTCAGGACCTGTCTCTGTGATATTTAGGAATACTTTCTAGATTCTCATAATGTGGCAAGAGGCTCCACTATCCACAATCCCTCTGATATCACCTCCAAATCCTCTGCTACCGACACTGGAAACTAGGGTAGCCAAAGAAAATTCCCTATCATACTTGGAAGCAAAGTCCTCCATTGTTGTTGTAGCAGTTGTCTCAGGCCCCTATGGTTCCTTCTTATTCTTCTTCCTCTCAGGACAATGAGAAGCAAGGTACCCCAACTGGTTACAATAGTAACATCTGACTCTACTCAAGTCCCTCCTGAAACTTCCTTTCTTCTTGCTCTCTGCAATAAGAGAAACATTCTCATCAGTTCCATCTGTCTTCTGTCCACTACTCTGAGATCCTTCCGGGATCTCCTCCTGAGTGAAATCATCCTTCACGTAAGCTACCTGGGTAAGATAAGAAGAAACACTCTCCTCCTTACCCATCTTGGTATCATGCAGCTTAGCCTTCAAGGATATCTTTCGGTTCTCACTCTTCGCTTCAAATAAGTTCCTAAGTGCATCCCACATCTCTTTGGTTATCTTCTTCTCAGCCAAGTGTGGGATAAGGTGATCCTTCACCCCATCCAGAATAATCCTCTAAGATTTGGCCTCCTTGACCTCATGTAAATCCAAAGCAATAGGATCTGTTGCGGGAACCACAACAACATAGCTGACATAGTTCCAAATCTTGTTCTCGTTGAGAACTGCTGACATCCGGACCTTCCACTGCAAATAGTTGGAAATGTCATCCAACCGATCCTCAAATCTAAAGCATGTAGCTATATTCTTTGTCATGGCTCAAGAAAAACAATCACAAATTTCCCCCCTTCAAACTTGCCCAAAAATCTCACTGTTCAATGTCACTCAGAGACCAAGCTCTAATACCATGGAAATATTTAATGACAAAAATCAGCAAGCTAATATTATATCATACACTTAGCAACCCAGAGATAACTGTCTTGCATGAACTCTAAAATTTCTACAACCCACATTCATGAATTTCCATAAGCAGAAATACACATTGCTAAGTAATGATGCAGCGGAAATAAACACAATGAACAACATTCATCCAACCATGAATAACTCAGAAATTTAGGCAAATGCCAGGGAAAACCCCAATGTGGGGAAACTCAAAGAGAGAGAGAACTTCTATTAGTTTTAGAAAATATTTATCAGTATCCACAATACATTTCCAGCCAAGAGAAAAACCACTTACATCACAAAATTTGTCCCACCAAAATCTGCCTCAATTTTCGTGTCACAACCTGTACAACTGTATGGATTTGCTGAAACAACACCTTGGGAAAAGTGCCCACAACAAACTGATGTACCTTGTTGTCCGTACGATCGACCTCCTTCAAAAAACTTAGAAAAACTACCTCAAAAACTGTGCCACCTCTTGTCTCAATTTTCATGCCAATGTTTGATGTTGTACGGCATGTACAGATTCGTATAGTACAACTTGTTTAGCAAATAAATCATTAACACTCCAAAACAGAAAGTTCTTCCTTGGGATTTGTGCCCAAGTTCTCTTGGGAAATGTGCCAACTCTTGCTATTCAGTTTCCTCTCCAAACTCTCCTCAAAAATCTCTCTCACACTCTTCTTCTCTCAATGTGTCTTGCACACTACCCAATGCATTCTTTTATAAATCTAAAAATGACATTTTCCCTCCAAAGTGTCTTTTCACCTTCTCCAACCCTAAATCAAAAGGCCAAGATCTAATCTTGCCTTTGCAAGATCAAGGGTCATGATTCATTCCCTCCAAAATGTATCACTTAAAATATTAAAGTATATTTCACTTTATTACATAAGTGTTTTTTATGAAATAAAGTCACTTTAAAATTAGAAGGTACACTTTATTAAAAAGTCACTTTAATAAAAGAACTAATTTACAAATTTATAAAAAACCATTACAAAGTTAAGTGCCTAGTAGTGTCAACATAAGGTAACATCCGCATACAAGAAAAAACATGTGGAGTACCTCCCAAGCTAAAATGCTAACACAATTCCCATGCCCAAGTGCTCATATGAACTCTACATTGAAGATATTGGAACACCATAGCCAATTGAAAATGATGCTCCAAATGTTGAAACTGGTCATGTGGATTGAAATATGTATAATCGACCAAAAATTCATCCACTACTACTAGAGAATAATAAAATTGAAGAAGAATATGCAGATAAGGCTCTTGTGTACTCTCCAGTATGGTCTCTACATGAGGTGGACTAGAGTCATCAAATAGAAGCTGGAAGTGGTTTCCATCCTAGGAATGACAACTATCCATATACTAATCATCACAGTCATCCTCGTAATCATACCAAGCATATATGTCTTGAGTATATTCGTCCCTAATGGCCTGCATAATATGTCTCTCTTGCCTTTGAACTTTGAACTCTTGAAATGTTGTCTTGAGGTCTTCTAACTATATTTGAAGTTCCATGAGGATTTGAAAGTGAGTAGCCATTGGAAACACCACATATAATATACCAAAAGAAAACTCTTAAAATGATCTATCCAATGGCACTGATATGGTAATAATATGAGCACTATGTCAACAGTTATGAGCTCTGCAGTGCCTCCATCGTCACGAAAAACTCAAAAAGTGGTTGATTTTAAATCAATGATATCTTCACTTCTGGAGCTCTGAATCAGATGATTTTTTTTTTAAATGGGTTATTTTTTAAAGAGGAACTCAGATATGTAACTTTGTGGGGAAAAATCGGCCCCAGGGGATACAAATATCTTCAAAATCGTGCAGTCATCCATGGAAAACTCTGAAAATTTGCATATTTTAAAATGTTGATAATTTCACTTCCCAGACTACGTTACGGACAATTTTTTTCCCAAGTGGAACTAATATCTACAACCAGTTTCTACAATTTATGCACAGAAAACTACCGAAACTTTTTGTAGTGTCGTGACCCTTGTTTTCTTCTTCAAAAAAAAGATTTCCCCTTTTTGTGTCTGAAGAAAGTGCTCTAATACTAATTTTTAAGTACCAGAGAATTGAATGTAGAAAACATGACAAATATTAAGAGGCAATATAGAAAAACTCCCACGTATTATTATGAAAACCCTTGTGATATGTCAACACCATACCTATTATGGAAGGGATCCTCTCATGTTCACTTGTGTCTTTGAGGGGGCTACCTCCTAATGAGATACATTCTCTAAATACAATACTTCTTCTTGACCTTCATTACATTGTTTGAACCCTTTATATACGGCTACCAACCACCTAAGAACATTCTAGAGGAGGAACCTTCTAGAAGTGGAATCTTCTAGAAGCGGAACCTTATAATAATTCCTCTTACATTTATCATGTTCAAACTAATATTTCTAACTACCATAGTGGGACTTATTTAATAATATAGTGGACATATTCCACCTTACATTGAATGGCCTCCACTATTATCACTATGGGTCCTTCACCCCCCCCATTACCTCTCTAGCTACACTACACAAACAATAGTTAAATCTATGTGAAATTCGTAGTTGGTAAGCTACAGGAAATTAATTGTCAGAAAAATTTTAATTTTTGTGTAATTTTGCATGTAATGGACCTCAGCTTGGCTAGGGTATGTTACATCATTGCACCCCTGGGAGGATCCCAACAATTCCCCTTAGAACTAGTTCACCTTCAAGCTTATATTTTTCCTATAAATACAAACATTTTCATGAATTCTTCAACCTTTTCTTTGTTAATGTGAGAAATTCCTTGCTTCCACACACATTTCTTAATACTTCCTTAGCCTCATAATTCCCATTCCTCTTCAAAATGTTATCTACATAAGGGGAGGTTCTTCTAAATCACCACTTAATAGAGAGGTCCTACTGGAGGAAGCAAAGGACCCTTCCATGAAGAAGATTTGAGACTATGTTTGCAAAGCACTCTTCAAGTGATATCTATTTAGTTGTTGTTTATCTTCCATTGGACAATAAATAACTACTTTTCTTTCCCTCCATATGTTATTTAAATTGTTTATATTCATGTTTTAGATGGTTTGTTAGTTATTGTCCATGCACAAGGGTAAAAATAGTTTTCCTTTTTTATAAATCTCTCACATTTATCTATCTTAGCTCCTAAAAATCATTTGAGATTGTTTTTTGGTACACATTTACAAAAAGGAAGCTAAGAAATATGGAAACCATAATGCAGATTAAATCCATCAATCTTATTCTTGGATGTTTCTAGGACTCACTTTAAATATTTGGTATTTCTTAGGTTCCCAAAGGGTATCCTCTTGACCCCAACACACGTGTGTGATTTTTGTTTCCAAAAAATCCATTTTTTTTTATTTTCTTAAGAATTTGTGCAGATGTATTCCCAGTTTCTACAATGTTTTGAGAAAGTTGTCCTTCAATTCTCATGTTATTCAAAATCATGCAAGCTATCTTTATCTATTCCACATAATTGTATAATTGTTGAGTCTATCTACCCTATAATTCATAGAAAAAACTATTTTCTAAGGATGTTCAATTTTACCTAAAGGTTTTTGTGGCATGTTGATTTTCTCTCGATTTATTAGCTACTTAAATATTTATGGTTTCACTTAAAATTATCCAAGTTAATGAAATCAGTCAATAAATAAAGGAATATTTTTATTTCAAGTATTTATCACTTTGAATTATTTCCTTTTCGACAATTTACATTCATTATTTCCCTTTTTGCATTGTCAATTTATGTTTATCGCATCACTTGTGAACATAACAAAAGGACCTAAAGGGTCTTCCAAATTGGGTTATTCTCTTCACCTTGTCCTTAGTAATTAGCAATATTGGTGAATTAAAAATGGTTGGAAGCTTGAAATATCTCCTTCATCAATCCTTAAAACATAACATCTTTGGTTCATGATGTCAAAGCAAGACTTTTAAAATTAACAACCAACTTAATCGAACTGACTAAATCCTCCCTCAAGGACCAAGAAAATTATATGAGGTTAGGATTGTAGAATTAGGCATTGAAACAATGCCCCATGGTTATTTATCATTAAAACACAACATTTTTATATGGAATTAAAATCCCCTCTAGCCAATATGTTTCACTATTACAAGGGAAACCCTCTCATTTGAGCATCAATGCTTAGGTTGGGGTCAATAGTTTGATGGAGTATCCAAACTATTTCAATCTATTTGTCACCTCTTGACTACTTGAAGTTGGTGACCCCTTGTCCAGGATATACCAAGAGGTAACCTAGTGAGTAAATTATAGATTTTTCTACTAGGTGGATTTTGTGGGATTACAAAGGCACCTGAGACAAATAGTGGTTACCCCCTTAGATTTCAACAACATAGGAATTTCACCATAAATACTCGTTCATATATTCACTTTCTTTACTTAATGGAGTTCATCATTCTCAAGTGAGACATTTGGAAGACCCTTTTCAATCCATTTTCAGATTTTTTATAGCCTTGCTAAAGTCTTAAGAGTGGGCATTTATTTATCATATCATGTACTTGTCACCAAAGCCAATTTTATGACACCATTAGAAACACATTGAAATCCACAATATTCACCACCTAAACACTTTCTCACCTATTATCATGATAATTTCTTGCTAGAGTCTTAATAGTGGGAATTTATTTATCATATCATATACTTGTCGCCAAAGCCATTTTTATGACACCATTAGAAACACATTTAAATCCACAATATTCACCACCTAAACACTTTCTCACTTATTATCACGATAATTTCTATTTGGTAGCATTACTTGATTGACATTTTGCATAGTTATAGGCTTTTTTTTTCAAAGAGCCATTATCAATATTAGAATTTTAGGACTAATGCCACTATTACAAACCCTTCAAACCATATGTTTTCACATTGAATTGATGATCTTCCACCTCCACCTATCTCATTAGCCAAGCACACCAAGACTAGGTAGGTTTGAAATGTTGCTTCTACATTATCTGGGAGTGGTCTCCTCTATGGGGGTGGAATCTTCAACTATGGAGCAACCCTAGTGACAATGTTTCTATATGGATTTGTTTTAATCTAGGAACACGTAGTCATTTAACTTATCAACCAGGGTTGGGTTACTTTTTATTCTTATGAGACACTCACACTTGTTTATCAAGATAAAGGCACTTGTATTGAGTGATGGAAAAGGTCTTGATACTAAATCCTAATCTGCAGACTGAAAACAATGATAGCTAGTGATAAAGATTAGTTGAAGGGTAAAATATATTTTTGAAAAAGACACTAAGAATTCTAACTCCAAGCCTAATGTATGGCTACCACTTGGATTCAAAATATTTGAACAACAAATACATATACTTTATCCAAGTCTGCAATTTAGGCTTCAGTGTATTAACAATTACCATGCATTGAAAAACAAATCTATTCATAATCACACTACCACACAGACTATAAATTAAATCAACACTACTCAATAATATATTCAACGTGAAATAGAGTGAATGATTACAAAAGAATGAAAAAAACAAACCTATAACAAAATAATACTTATATACCTACAACATAGAAATGAGCACAGATATACAAATCACAAACTTATAAATAATTGGAAATGTGGTACCTCTAGAGTGGGCCCTTGCTTCAAGTGCCAACTTCCTCACAAGCTTTCAAAAAAATGCTACAAACTTCAAATACGTTCTAACGTAAACTAGTTCTTATTTATTAAAAAGGAAATGAGTCTTTACAGTGTTATATCTCTATCACAATATCATTCCTCTCAGTTCACTCCCCATGAAGTTAAATCTCATTACAATATATAAGCATGGCTTATTCCCAAACAAGTAACAAACAGATAACTACTAAAATGTGTTCCTTTGCGCCAAATCTTGTTGGTTGAGAATAAGATCCTGATCCACCACTCGTTCTCATCTTATGGGTGAATTCAGGCCCTATTTAACCAATGCACCAGTTGGATAACGTTCCCATACTATTCTTGTATTGTTGGGGTCCATGATCAGCAAGTAGAAGTTAAGATTCCTTTTATATGTTCTACGACCAACACCCAGAATCCACTCTAAACAAGTATATGGTTGCTCCAGAATCCTCACTAAATAGGTACATGGATGCTCTGTTTTAGAATGGTTTTAGCCATATTACAAAAATCAGTTGAAATGTTGATGACGCGTCAAAGATCCATTGGAGCTTTGATTTTTTGTATATTCTTTAAAACCATATCCAAAATGTTCATCCCTTCAACCATATCATCACTGGAACTTATTCAAATGCTTTATAAAAGATAACCTACACTCATATCACATCTTTAGCATGTAATTTATAACTGGTTGACAACAAACCAAACACACTTTTGACCAAAATTATAGAGAAGAAATAAAAATATGGAATCATCAATAGCTATGAGCAAATTTATTAATAAGATAACTAGTTTGATAATAAGTAGGTGATTTAATGGAGCAATGATAAATGAAAAGGGAGTTTATGCTAGGCTAAATGATACCATTTAGGAGGCCTGACATCTCCCCATTTCCAAAATGGCTACATGTCCCAATGCAACCCACTAATCTATTTTTGGGGAACCTACATGAAGATCAACCCAGTTAAATCTTGGGTGACCAAATTCTTCCGAGGTGCAAAATCCCAAAGTCCTTTCTTCCCAAGTCCATTGATCCAACTCAGTAAGCTCATCCCCCTCTGTGTAGTGATATTGTAGGCTCTTGTTGGACACCAGATGAGGGTGTAATGAAACCTTAGCCCTATCCATCTAATACCAATCCTTTTAAGTGAGTTGGCATAAAGCTCATCTCTAGCCATTGTTAAGTTGAAAAGAGGATAGGCTGTAGGGTCTTTTTCTTTCAAGAAGTTGGAAAAATCTATCCTTCTTTCATGAGAATCCTTGAGTGTCTCAATTTCATACTCTTGGAAAAATCTATCCTTCTTTCATGAGAATCCATGAGACTATGATAATACGAAGGGTATTATCATAGTCTTCCAAAGCCATTTGTTGGTTCTTCTTGATAATTGTGGCATTCCTGGGATTCCCAATCATTCAAAAATGGTTCTCCTGAATGATCATGGGTATTGGGTATTCATCTACAACTAAAAGGATGGAGTTGAACTCTACATTCTTGTAAAATTGTGATGCTTCTTTCCACAAGGCCTAGTTGTAAACAAGAGATTAAAATTCCCTCAATTGCATATCTCCTATGTATGGATTAAGATTCCTCTGCGAGTTATCTAGAATAATAAAGTTAAACTGATAAAGTTCACACAATAGGTATTTATCATGTTGAGAGATCGAAGAAAAGACATCCAAAAATTGCTTTGTAGTAAGTATCCTGGTGTCATTCCCTGTTGCAGCTTGTTGAATTTGAAACTTGACCCATCTTTCATGCAAGAATACGAGATAGACCCTTGATGGAGGTCTGCAATTTATACCCTATAATCCAAGTTCCCAAACTTCTTGTGTCTTCTATTGACAATCAGTTAACTTTTCTTTGTAGTATTTGATTCTATCCTTCCACCCATTTTCTTGAATAATATACATTTGGAAACAATTTTCCTTTAATCTTTGAATATCCTGTTGGTGGCTCTCTTTATTAATTATGTGCAAGTCAAAAAGTTCATATTTATCTTTCTAGTTGGGGAGATCAAGCTTAAGTTTTGTGAAGGCATAAGTATTAGCCATTATACCATCTAACATAACATTTATAAACTTAACAACAAAATTAATAATGCTTTCAGTCTTAGGTGTAGAATGATCTTCTAGTTTAAAATGGTCCTGAGACACTATATCCTTATGATTTTCCTCAACAAGGATTTCTTCAGGTTCTTATTGAGGAATTTTGTCTTCATAATCATTCTCATACTCTTGGTTTTGGCTCATAATTGGCTCGACATCAGATACATGAAAGTTGTCATCATTTATTGAAACACTAGGCCTAGTTTCCTCTACTAGAATAGTCTTCTCTTTTAAACTAATAGCTTCCAGCAATACTTCTAGTTTAGAATGTTTTTTCCTAGTCTCAACAAACCACTTCTTAAGCTTTAAATTATTTGTTTTGAGCATAGTTACCAGAACCGAACCGGAACCGGTAAAATCGGTCGGTCCGACCGGTTCCGAGCCCAGACTGGTTCAAACCACTCCCCTGAACCACTTCAGACCGGTTTCATACGGAACCGACCAGTTTCTTGCCTGAACCGGCCAGTTCCGTACGGAACCAGTTTTTTTGCCTGAACTGGCCAGTTCCGTACGGAACCGGTTTTTTTTGGCCAATGAGGCTTGCGTCCAGAAAAGTGAGGGGATTTTTAAATTTTTTAAAAAGTTAGGGTTAGGGGCATGCATGGGAAGCTTCTAGAATTGTCTAGAGCCCCTAATGAAGCTATAAAGCCAACCCCACCCCCTCTCTTTCACTCATAGTACTCATTTGGCTTCTCTTGAGTAATTAATGGTAATATTAAATCCTTAAAGTAAAAGTGACATTCTCCTTTCTCTTTCATTTTCATCCTTTTACTTAAATTTTTAACATTAAAGGAAACCTTACCTTTGCACTTTCTAGAGGAGGAACATTTGAAATGCTTCATATGCTTAGACCCTGAAAGTTGAAAATTTAGAATTCTATCCACTTCCTCATCCTCTAAATATGATATGTCTATGCACATCCTCTTAGACTGATCAACGCCTATCTCAGTGTCTTTTGGAACTGGTGTTTTCCATTTACCATCAAACACAATCGACTTATTATGTCGATGTACCCTCATTTCAGTAGAAATGGGGGTTTCAAATTGCCTCTGCTGAGACCTAAGTTATCTTCGTATTGAAGTTGCAGTACTAGGGAGGTTGAGGCCAAAGTTTCCCCTTACTTTGTCAAGCCAGTATAAATGAAAGGAAAAGCCCTTTCTTTAGGTTTCCAAGACAATACCCTTCTTGACATGAAAGTGCTCCATTCCCATCCTCATTCCCATAATCATAATTCACTAATCATAAGTACTTTTATGATCCCGTGGTGATAAAGGATTGTCTGTGGATTTTTCTTCTTTAGTGCTAGGGATGTCATTTTTGCCAATATTTTCTGTAAATAAAATGGACGTTTGATAGGTTGTTTACCCTTCAAGTGTAGCATTGAATGTATGTGATAATAACAGACTATACTATTGTATCTTTCACACAAAATAATTTTTTGTATATAATAGAAAACTTCATCCCATAGAGAGGCTAATAAGGTCCTGGAAACCCCCTTCCAAAAATTTGAAATTCTCTTTGGATGTTGAAGGAATGAGGCCCAATTGTCTCTAGATACTTTAATGTTCTTTGACCATCATTCCTTGATCCTGGGTAGAAATATCTCTTTGGAGATTGAGGATTATGTCACATCAAATCTAAGGCCTCCAATTTCATCTTGGACCCCATCAAATGAGTGAACAAATTCAAGAGTGAATTGAGGGTCGCCACCTTTGAAGTTTTGGAAAAAATGCAACCACCCTGCCCGAGAAAATGCAAATGACACTCTAGAATTAGCCATCAAGGCATCGACATTATCAATCTCATGTCAATTAGCATGCCCCCCATGGTTTATGGCTGTAATACTATCCTCTAAATGGTTTTTTTATGCTAAGACAAGGTCTTTTAATCAAAGAACTCACACACAAAGAGACACGAAGAACATACAAAACAACTTGTCTATTGCATTAGAGGCATGAGTATTTATACAGTGGTGAGATGAGCTCCACCGTTGATTAGTTTCAAGATCAATGGATGGAATTGCTTCTTCTAGACGTTTCTGGTTCTTTCAAGAGTTTATTGAAGTCGGTGCATTTATTGCAAGCTTATCTCTATCAACTAATGGACTGGTTGTTTAATTAATTTCTAACACTCCCCCTTAATTAAACAACCTTTACAACACCTATCTTATCTCTACATATTACAAACTTAGCCTTCCCAAGAGGCTTTGTAAATATATCTGC
>ML786450.1:252930-311654 GCA_009831015.1 Picea engelmannii | reverse complement strand
CATTTCAGACCAATTTTGTAGAATCATACTTGAGGCCACCACCTTCTAGCAATGATAAACATGAATTGATGCTATGGGAGTAAGTATGATTACCTTACTTTCTATTGTTCATAAAATCAAATCACTTAATAATAATTATTAGTCAGTACATGCGACTATTGAAAATAGTCTTCGAATTTGTGAAATCCATAACTCATACTGGGAATGAGAGTGATGCAGTATCCGATTATATAACTTAGCAAGGTGATATCAATCCTTCAATCCTATAAAATAACACCATATGTCAATCCAGAAAAACAAACCTATAGTTTTAATTCATGTCTCGCAAATAACAGATTGAAAATAACTCAAACTCGTTCCTAGCAAATATATATGTGAGGATAACAATTTAGGAGAAATAACGAGATTCCTTGTATACTTAACAACTTTGATTATTTCATATCACAAAATTTGCGTCCGTCATTGGATTTTTACAGCATTGTTATAGTAGTAACTTTGACTTGCAAAACTCCTTGAAAAAATGTAATTGTGGATCAAACTCTAAATAATGTTAGATCAATACAAAATATTACACTTCGTTGTGCATACAATTCACCGAGTGTGGAATTTGGTTTGCAAGGTTGTCATAATTGCAAGAGGTCTAGCAGCTTATTCACAGTTTTGAACTTTTATCCTGGCTCTCAAATGACACTTCTTGTCGATGAAGGATTTTACTATTGGGACAAAGTTTGCAAGTGATATTTGATTCAAAGAAAATTTGGAGCACAATCATAGACTTGACTATTTCAACAACATCATATTATGGTCTTTGAAACAATGTCCAATCTGAAAAAAGTTGACCAAAGGTATAAAACCTTGGCTTAACAACATGATGATCCATGATGGGATTTATCCCAGAATACCATACAAATGCTCGTAACTAGATTTTAACTTATACATTTGAATTAGTGACTGTATATATGAAGGCTCTAGTGTGCATAGTATATACAAGGATCATGTATGCTAGCAAAATAGATGAGCGACTCTTGTAACAATACTTTCACAACTCTACTACCATGATGGATTGGTGAGGGTTCCAACCTTGCCTTTGTTCGAATATCCTCCAAATGTTTCCTGAAGCTTATATATATATTTTACCTTGCTTTTTTTTTAAGTCCTTCAAATGCTCAAATAGTGACTAGTTGTTGTATAGCCAAAAGATAACTATGTTTATCCCAATCAACATAAATCATCAATATTATCCCACCTATCTTCTTATGAATGCATATATACACATCCTTATCTTGTAACCAATTTTGAGCAGTAGCACAGTTACAAATAATTCTCAAGAGAAATAGCCCTTCAATTTGTATTTACAAAAGAGTTTTTTCTCTAGAATAGTTATTATTTTTTGGAAACATAAATACATGCTTAAAATATTAGATCTTGGAATAGTAAGGGCTGGTAAGAAATATGAGATTATGAGACCAAGTCAGAAGTCAGATATGCATGCATGAATGACTATGAGTAGATAGAGTAAGTGCAGTAATAAGGGAACGAAATGTTACTCCAAAGTAACCGCAACATGGAATCTTTAAGAGAAAGGTATGTTTCTTTATTGGTCATAGAAAGAACCTAAGATTTGGGAGTGTATCATCAACCTTATCAGATATTATTATTATTATTATTATTATTATTATTATTATCACAAAGAAATTATGAACTAATTTAGCTATTTAAATCTACAAAACATTTGAATGTTACCTCCCTAGTTGCTATGCTTGAATGAATGTTGATTCTTCTATACCAATCTTTTTTTTCCTTGAAATGGAAACAGGTTGTTTTTAGTGCAGAGCCCAACTCTTGAAATATTAAGAAAACATTGTAACAATTAAGAACACCATAATTCTGCAATGGTCCTATTGTAGAAGTCTCTTGAAGATTTCAACTATAAACAATCAATGATTAATCACTAATCTCCATGTAACTGGAAATTATCTAAGGGTGACAAAAGTTTTATTTTGTTCGGATACTCAAGTGGGAAGAATCTCTTCCTCTTTTATTTGTATTTTCTTCTTCTTCTTCTTCTTTTACAAAATTTACCCACCAGAGGATTGATTTTCAAGCATAGTTTTCCCAATTGCGCCTCACAAAGCTTTTTGCAATTGGTATTTATTTGTCCAAGAGACACCAACTAGTAACTTGGTTTTTTGGTGTCACTAGGTCTAGGGATGCCTGGAACAAGGTTTCATTATTTTACTGTTTTTCTCCTTTTTTTCTCTTTTTCTTTTCCTTGTGAATGATTAGACTAAGAGGAGGTAAGTTTTGGTGGAGTTACCACCTTGCTTACAACCTCAAGATCCATTTGTTTAATTATATCTTGGATGAATTCTACCTTGGATGTTGATTTTCAGTACAATCACAATCAATGGCCATTAGCCATGATTGGAATACTTTCATCATCAATTGTACGTAATTTGAGGGAGCCATTATTGTAGACTATATCAATACCATAAGGTCCCAACCAATGAGTACAAAATTTTCCTTTGAAGTCCTTGTACCTGGAGTCAAATAGGAGGGCCCAACCACCTTATCTAAACCTTTTTTTCTTGATTAACCCATTGTGCCATTTATCTCTTCATTGTTGAATGAGAGTTGTTTGTTGGAGAGTGGCTTGATATATCTCATCAAGTTTGTTGATTTGATCTAATTAGTGTTCTTGTGCCTCTAAGAGGTTGAACCCTACTTGTAACGCAATTCTCAATGTCTTGATTTCAAATTTGATCAGGATGACTACATGCTTACCATACACGAGTTCATACGGAGTGAACCATGTAGTATTTCTCCAAGTAGTTTGGTAAGCCCAGAGTGCTTCAAGAAGCCATTCGAACCAATATTTATGATGTTGTTAAGTAGTCTTGGTCAAAATGATTTTTAATACCTTGTTTGTCACCTCCTCTTGTCCATTTGCTTGTGGATGGTATGGGGTGGATATCCGATGTTCAATCTTGAAATGTTGAGTGATATCCTAGATAAGTGGGCATGTGAAATGAGTTCCTTGATCAATAACTATCTCATGGGGAACCTAAAAATGAACGAAGATATCCTCAGAGGGAAAGTCAGCTACTACTCGCTAAATGGATCTTAGAAAATATTTATCCTCAACCCACTTTGTTACATAGTTTGTGAACACTAGTATGTACATTTTCTATATTGACTGAGGGTTGATTGGCCCCATGAAGTTAAGAATCCTTTTTTTAAATGTCTCAATCAAAACAATGAGTTTGTAATGGAATTTCGTCTGATTGGACTAGTCAACTCATTCGCTGACAACTATCACAACTCCTAACATACTTTTTGGCATCCCTATAGATGGTAGGCCAATAGTATCCTAGGTGGAGCACTTTTTTTCAATTCTCTTATCAGCGAAATCTCCTCCACAAGTCTTGTCATGGAAGGATTTAAGAATATCATATATTTTTTCCTCTCTAACACACTGCATGATAATGAGGTCCATTTCTATACAAAAGAGATGACCCTTGATCCATGAATACATGGAACTTTGTCTGATGACCTTCTGATGTTCCTTTCACTGCTAATTAATTAGTGATGTCTTCATACCATGGTGTGTTAATAGACAGAGCACATAAATGATCATCAGGAAAAGTATCTTCCACGAGGACAAAATCCCCCTCATTGGTAATCCTAGAAAGGAAGTTCGCAATAATGTTTCCCTACCCAATCTTATCGATGATTGTGATGTCAAATTCATGCAAAAATGGTAGCCATCTGGTCACTCTACCATTAGTAATAGGTTTATACATGGTATAATGAATAAAAGAATGATTTGTATGTATGAACACAAGCTAACCAGTGATATAATGACAAAATTTATTAATTGAATGAACAACAACCATAAATTCTTTCTCTATTATTGTGTAGCTTTGTTTGGCTAGGGTGATATTCTTATTGATATAGTTAATAGCATATAGATTTAGTTCCTACTTTTGGCCCAGTACATCTCCAATATTAGTGTCTAATGCATTAGCAGAAAAGTGGAAGGGTAGAGACCAATTTGGACCTCACAGTATAGGTTCTATTTGTTGGAATATTGTTTAATATTGAGAGGGGGGGTGAATTAGTATTATCCTTTTTCAACAATTTAAAACCACTTAATTATTAATTTTATCAAATCAAAAAAAATGATCAACAAAAAGGTATCGTACACATAATTTAAACGTGGAAAAACCAACTTCACAAATATTCTTCTTATTTTCAATAAAGATTACATTTAATTTATGAGCTCCAACTCAAAGGAAACACCAATTCCTTGTTTTACTAGCAACAACTTGAAGGAGGCTACAACCCCCTAGATTTCACCAGCACCGACTAGAGGGAAGCACCAACTCCTCAGCTTCTTCAACTATAACTGAAAATATGTTACAACACCTTGGTTTACCAGATTCAACTGGAAGGAAGCTACAACCTCCTTTGCAGTCTCCAACCTTCCCTAGCACCACCCAACATCCATTTTTATGACAAGTACTTCAATTTTCAAATCTTCATTATCTTCTTTGGATTCTGCTGCATATCTTCATTTACTTTCTTGGCCTCTGACTTTGTTATTGATCTTTATATTTCAAACACAGAGACACTCCATCTTTCAACAATAATTTTTTTTTATATAGTCTTCCAGTGGTCATGTACAAATGAAAAATTGCATCTCTTCAATATAGGAATGCATCTCTTCATTATAAGTATGTGCCTTTTCAATATAAGATATTAATCATATTATTTTAATTAATACAATGTTAATGAACCATTGTTCCTTTTAGATCGTTTAGTCACATTTTCAATTGGGTCAATAGATTTTGACTATCATGATTTAATTCACTTTTTACCTTACCATAGCTAAATACCACCATGGTTTGAAAATACCATGTGCTCTGTCACTTTTTCCCTTCCACTTTCATTTTCACCTTCTTTTTTTAATCCAATTTTACCTTTTTCTTTATTCCACTTTCATACTTACTCCTCTTTTACGTAAACTCCACTTCCACCTAACTTTTCAACTTTTGTTATTTATTAAAGTCATATTTATCTTTAGTCCACTTTCATTTCCACTTTTGTATAAACTTCATTTCTACTTAACTTTTCCATTTTTGTATATATTAAAGTAATACCAAGGTCATATTTATATTTAATCACTTACTAACCTTTGACATATATTTGATCACTAACTAACCTTTGACATATATTTGATCACTTACTAACCTTTTACATCGATGAGAAATTATTCAACAATTGATTGTTGTTGTGGGTGGGAATCCCTCCTACGGACTTAGCATTTAAGGGCTCTAATCATGCATGTAGAAAATGACTGTTTCAAAGGCCTCAACTCTTTCTTATTCTCCCAACACAAAACTCCACATTCATGCAATACAAGGGTATAAATGAGATTCGATAACTCTACCTTAAGTCCTTCGTTTGATGTCGATCCCTTTGCTTTCACTCACTTTTTGATTGCAAGCCTCCTCCCAAAGTTGACCTGCATTCACACATGAACAAACAAAAAGTTGTGAGCATGCATTTCATATACTAATTGTTGGGTTAGTTGTGACAATATCATAAAATAAATATTCAACTTGAACACATGATATGGCAGGACGGGAAAAGTATTCCATTTTGTATTAATCTTCACAAGAGTAAACTTTACAATAAGTGGTCGGCACTGCTCCTTGAACCTAGTCCTGGGCTCCTCTTCACAATGCACCAACTACTCAACCTGAAAATGCAATTGCAGAAAATTGCAGCAAAGGAGGGATAAATTTGGGCAGAGTTTCTATATTCTTCTTTCTCCTTTCAAATGGGACCCCTACCCCTTCTTTTATAGGCTAGAAGGAGCTAGGTATTTGGTCGAGTGATTGGCCATGCATGGTTGAAAGGTTTAGTTAGCTTACCCAAAACTACGTGTTCCGTCAGCAACTTCCCATTTTTTGTGCTTTTGTAGGTACACGCGGGTTGTAGTGGGTCAGCTAGAGTGTACACACGGGCTGTAGTGGGTCAGAAAAAGTGTACATGTGGGCTGTTGTGGAGCAGGGTGTGTGTACCTTTAAAAAGGGTTTTTTTTAAGAAGAGTTGTTCAGTACTAGCTTGGAAAAGAAGGAATATGAGATGGCCTGATGCCAGGTAAGCATGTATGGTGCAAATTAGGGTTATAACAAATGCCCCCTAATGTGTGAGGTTAGAAGAGCATCTGATGGCCGAAATACATTATCAATCTTTATCAACGTACCAAACCAATGAGCCCAGGGACCAAAATTCGGGAGGTTCCATCTACAAAATAACAATTGTTTCACTGAGGCATGCATACCCATGCTCACGATGAAATAAAATCATGGCTACCAATCAAATACACTATAGATCCATGTCAAGAAATACACAACGAATCTACATCTCAAAATAAAAAAGATATACATGTATAGTATCCATCTTCTAGAAGCTGATAAGGCCTGATGGCTGGAGATGATGTCTTCAAAGCTCGAGAAACAACTTCAAAATATTCAAAACTTGGGTAGGAGTGTAATATGAGTGTACAACTTCACTACCCAGAGGTCTTCGACGGCTCGTCGGTCATGGACTAGAGAATCTTGATGATCAGACTGAAGGCTTCATTGATTTTGAACAAAGACTTGATTGGACATTGAGGATGGTCGGGCATGAGGGCAAGAGACAAACTGCAGAGGGGCCAACTTAGGCTTAGAAAAAATTCCCTTGGATAATAGCATGACAAAATATGAGACTCAGGCAGCATGGCATTAACATAAGTTTACGAGGCAGGGGGCAATGCAAACTCTCCATATGTTTGGAAGAATAACCAAACGGAGGAGGACACAACTCAATGTAGCGGGAACAACTTCCTAAGGTCATATTAAATCCCAGGGTTTGACGAACAAACTGAAAGATGTGCTTTATCCAAGGGCGACTCATTGTGCTACCAATACAAAGAAAAGACTTTTCCCTTCCTCTTTTTGGGGTATATTTGATTTTTTTGTCTTTTTCAATAATTTTGGAAAAAGAATAAAATAATGCTAAGTTACAAAGGAGGAATCAAGTGTCGCAAACATACTAGTTCCAAGAGAATGAAACACAGGGATGCTCAGGGAAAAGGGACATATGCAAGAAAAGGACACTCGAGAAAAATCCTCCAGGGGCCAAAGGTGTCAAGACGCAGAGGCAAAGTGCTACAGGGCTTGTGTATAAGGCATGCTTCAGATGGTTCAATTGAGAGCAACATGGAGCCGGCATTAGGCCAAAGACGTGGGTATGCAAATGCGATTAATAAGACACACAATGGTAACGTCCTTCGATGTAAGTTTAACGAGCCCAGAGAAGGTAAGCTCGACATTTTTTCATATTTAGAGAGTCTGAAAAAACGTAAAAAGAGACTCTGATGGGGTACCTTTTTCAAAAGTAGTCTAGTCAGTTCGAAAAAGGGGTAAATTAGCACTGAAAAGATGTCTATTCAAAACCATTTTAATGAGTGTGATAAAGTAAGATCACTCAGCAATTTTTTCATTTTTAAGGAGTCTGAAAAAATCTTAACTATGGACTCCGTCAGGAATGTTCTTCTCGACCATTTTAACAAGTGTGAATGAATAAGGTCACTCGACGATCTTTTCAATTTTAGGGAGTCTAAAAAGAGATTAACTATGGAATCCATGGGGGTTCCGTTTTCGTAAATTTAGTCCCTCAGGCCCGAAAAAGGGTTAAAATTATACCTGAGAATACTCTTCTAGGGATCCGAAGCCTCTAGAGTATACCTTTGTTTGTACAGTTGATCGTCCAGACCGAAAAAGGGGTAAACTACTGCCGGATAGACATGACTTCAAATTTCAGTTTAACGAGCGTGAAAGGCCACAAGATTGCTCGACAATCTTTTTATGTTTAGAGGGTCTGAAAAGGGCTTAAAAGAAGACCTGTGGGGGCTACGACTCATGTATGAAACTGGTTCAGGTAGAGCCTACTGCTAGGCTCAGACCAAGAGTCTCTTCGATAATCAACTTGGGAAGTCTCCCAAAAGGGAAGAAAACACAAACCATGGTGTAAGTCCTCCTGCAGGATAGAAATCGTAGTCATGGCTTCAAGGATAGCCTCATCTGAAGGCAATTCAAAATCCAAGAAATCACGCAAACGAGGGTCGACGGTCCCAACGGGTGAAGTAAACTTACCATACTCCATTTGACGATGGAGGTTCTGGCCAGGATTGGTAGAGTCTATCAATGAAGAATCACGATCATGAGGGCTTGAGGATCTACTAACAACGAGATCAGACTCAGAAAGATACTCAAACCCACTTGGACCAAGAGGGGGAAGCAAGGGCTCCCATGCCCCCATTGGATACACCAATGGATCAATTTTTGATTCCAAGTCTCGAGAAGGAAAACATGATTGTACAAGTTCCTGCTCATAAGCAATTGAACACCGAGGATAAGATGCCACATAATTAACCCATGGCGGGGTAGAGTCTACACAAATGCTAGGAACATATAAAGGGGTAGTCTGAAATAATGTTGAATTAGGATGGTGATTATCAGATGCCAGTTGGTCAATAGTAACAATGCTTCCATTGTGAGGGAAGTGCATCACCCAGAAGAGCATAGATACCACAACGTTCATAGCATATACATAATCATACCCGAGAAGCATATTGAAATCTAATGGGCCTTGCACCACCATAACATCAACAAGGACAATCTTTCCACCTAAAGATATAGGTAACTGAGGAAGAACCCCAAAATATTCACTAGAACGTTTTTCAAAAGCCAATAGCTCATGCAAAGAAGACACAAGCTCAGTATATCCCAAGACTTTCCAAACCGAGGAGGATAAAATACTTGTGGAAGCTCCTTCATGCACAATACATCGATAAATGTTTTTTGAATTAACTTCAACCCTTATTTGAAAGGGTGCAGAGGAAGGAAGATGAGGCTCAACAAGTTCATTCCAATCAAAGGAAACCATCCTAGAATGTCTGCTTGTTCTGAAAATACTAAACTAGAAATGCTAAAAAAATGGTTTAAAGGCACCTCACCCCCCAAAAGAGGAGTGGGATCAGCCGATGAACGCATCAACATGACCACTTTCACAACCAATGGTTGAATAGGTTGTGAGACTACATGGCCTAAAGACACCTCACCCCCCAAAAGAGGAGTGGGATCAACCGATGACTGCATCGGCATGACCACTTTCGCAACCAATGGCTGAATAGGCTGCGAGACTACATGGTCTAAAGGCACCTCACCACCAAAAAGAGGAGTGGGATCAGTTAATGACTGCATCGACATGACCACTTTCTCAACCAATGGTCGAATAGGCTGAGAAACTACAAGGTCTAAAAGCACCTCACCCCTCAAAAGAGGAGTGGGATCAGTCGATGACTGCATCGGCATGACCACTTTCACAACCCATGGCTAAATAGGCCATGAGGAAACCTCAAAAGACTCAGAATTAGAAGAGCTTGTAGACAGGGACCACAATCTTTGTACCTCTAGAATTCCAGGGCACAAATGAGTAAGGTGATCTCCCTTGTAAAGCTTACAAGGGAACCTAGGCTTATGTCCTATCCATCTAGGTTTCTCAACAGAATTAATGCCCCCAGCATGACTAGTAGTGGTTGGTTGCACATCTCCAACATGACTTGCAGAGGTTAATGATGGGTCGATAACATGACTTGCAGAGGCTACAGACTTATTACCAGTATGACTAGCAGTGAGTGGACTTTTTCCCCCAACATGACTTACAGAGGGTGGGTGTGTGCCCCCAGCATAACTTGTAGAGGCTGGGTGCTGGTCTTCAATGTGACTTGTAGAGGTTGTCGACCTATCTCCAACATGACTCGCAGAGGTTGGTGGTTTCTTCTTCCTATTCTTCCTCTTTCTATTTCGTTTAGACTTCTGGTTACTAGTAATTGTACTTTCACCAAATGCGGGAGAAGGAGGAGGAGAAGACTTTGTTGACGAAGAAACATCAACAGGGTGCCCATGACATAAATTGCTTAACTGAGAAGCATCAAGAGCATTTGGGACATTTGGAATGGTACCCTACCAAACTGGTAATCCCACATTCAACCCAGGAATGTACAAAGTGGCCATCAAAGGGACACCAACGTTTCCAAAGAAGGGAAAAGCACAAGAATCCCCTTGTGAAGGGGCTCCTTAGTTGGTATCGCCAGGAACTTTAGCCATGAAGATTTTATGCACAGGTTCTCTCCTTGTGGGATCATTCAAATCTGTAAAAGGTTCACACACTGACTCTGAAGAACCAATGTTATCAAAACAACACATATAAAGAGGTGGCTCCACATTCTTAACAGGAAGACCGAAAAGTCCTCGCGACAGGCAGAGTGGGCAGTCTACCACCCTAGGTCAGAGGCCCAAAGCCACAACTGACTAACTCACTATGAAAAACTAGGGAGCACAGAGCACACACTAAAAGTTCCTAAAGGAAAATCAAGCAAACAACTAACTAGTTGGAAGAACAGTTACACCAACCAACACTAGAGTAACTTACCGATGCAAGTGCAAATCGAAAATGGAAGCACCCTCTGGGTATAATCTGCAAAGCATGGCCCAATGTCTATCCTAGGTACCGCGGTATACCCCTGTAGTCACCTGTGTATGTCACTAGAAAGATAGGCAACTAGGTTGCCAGCGCACGAACAGTCACCAGGTGGGTACAGTCAACAATCGGGTAGACCACAATGAGCAAGGTATCAAGCCTGAAACCTGCCAAGGGTATCAAAAGCAAGTGGTCCGGAAGACAATTAAGGACCTCGAATGGATTCGAGACCCACGAAGCTCTGTGGAAAATGCAATCGATGGAATCCTAAGACAAGCCCTCTATATATGCTCTCCACTACGATTGGTCTAGCTTTGGAGGGGTTATCTCCGCTACCTTTCCACACGCAACCTCATGTTTAGCCCCTGTGTTAGAGGGGGGTCCCAGATAAATTTCATGATATTGGACTTCTACACTCCTTAGAACAGAATCATATGTTTGTTTTATAGCCTTGAAGAGTTTCCTCTCCAACCTAAATCAAGGCTCTAGCCTAATCTAGTTGATGGACCCTACAAACATAAAGTCTAGTAATTTTTAATTATCGTTCTTTTTAAGTCTTGTTTTACTCAAAAGGGATACGGTAGTGCAACTGATGTTGTTAAGACTCTTTGTGAAAAATGATGAAACTTACATGAACACTGGCAAAGTATGATTATATTTCTTATTTTTTTTTTTGAAATTCTTTAAAATTAGAAGAAAACACAACGCTATGCTAATTTCTTTTTCTTTTTCAAATAACAATGCAAATAAAATGCTAGGAAAGAAAGAGATCTAACAAACTAAGTTTTTTTATATATTTTCTTCCAATCAAAGAAGAAATAACAAAAGATTTTAAAAGAAACTGATGAATGCATGATACATGGCCCCCCCGGCCATGAGGGGTAATTTTTTTTTTTAAATGCAACTCATTTTTCTTAAAATTTCAAGCTAAAAATAAGTTTAAAAAGCTAGGAAACACAAAAAATATTTTAAATGAAAAAGCAAGCTATGTTGGAATACAAACTAGGCTAAAACTACTTATGACAGAGACCAGAAAGAAACAAGAAAAACCTGGGAAGTAAAAACTTGACAAGGAAGAGGATGACTGCCTCCTTAAAAATTTCTAGACAGACACGCGACTGTTACTTCAACAGCCAGCATATGCACGCGGGCTGCCCAAAGACAGGACGTGTATGCACACGTTCAGGCCCACTACAAGCCACGTGTGCCTCTGTTTTTCCTCAAAAAAGGAGGACAAGCAGCTAAGCTTAGGCAGGGAGTACTTGTATTGAAAACCAGAACCCCTTAAAGGTGCAAAAACTTACTTTGACAAAGAAGAGGCAAGAAAAATTTAGCAAAACAAAGCTAATCCTGAGGTTTTTACCTGAGTATGGATTGTTCAATTAGAGACCTAGAAGGGCCTAGAAGATCCCTGAGAAGGATCATTTCTGTAGGGAAGAGGATGACTGCCTCTTCCTAAGAAGGATTTCCTGGGTTCTCAGACACGCAGCTAGCACTTCATCAGTAGGCGTACATATGCGGGCTGACTAAAGGTAGGGCACGTGCATACATGGGTTGTTCCACTACAGGGTGCATATGCCTTTTAAGACTCTCAAAAACAGAAAAGAAATAGTCTGGTGAGCAGAGCAGGGAAGACTGGTATTGAGAACCAAAACCCCTAAACACTCAAACTTCTTGTAGAAACTCAAAAAAGGTAGTAAAACCAATTTCAAAATACCCAATAAAAATTCCCCAAATAACCCTAGAGAGTCCCCAGTATGGTCGCCAATTCTATTGTGGGTGGGAAACCCTCCTACGGACTTAGCATTTAAGGGCTCTAATCATGCCTGCAGAAAATGACCGTTTCAAAGGCCTCAACTCTTTCCTATTCTCCTAACACAAAACCCCACATTCATGCAATACAAAGGTGTAAATGAGATTCGATAACTCTACCTTAAGTCCTTCATTTGATGTCGATCCCTTTACTTTCACTCGCTCTTTGATCGTAAGCCTCCTCCCAAAGCTAACCTGCATTCACACATGAACAAACAAAAAGTTGTGAGCATGCATTTCATATACTAATTGTTGGGTTAGTTGTAACAATATCATAAAATAAATATTCAACTTGAACACATGATATGGCGGGACAGGAAAAGTATTCCTTTTTGTATTAATCTTCACAAGAGTAAACTTTACAATATGTGGCTAGCACTGCTCCTCGAACCTGGTCCTGGGCTCCTCTTCACAATGCACCAACTACTCAATCTCACAATGCAATTGCAGGAAATTGGAGCAAACAAGGGATACATTTGGGCAGAGTTTCTATACTCTTCTTTCTCCTTTCAAATGGGACCCCTACCCCTTCTTTTATAGGCTAGAAGGAGCTAGGTATTTGGTCAAGTGACTGGCCATGCATGGTCGAAAGGTTTAGTTAGCTTACCCAAAACTGCGTATTTCGTCAGCAACTTTCCTTTTTTTTTTCTTTTGTAGGTACACGTGGGCTGTAGTGGGTCATCTAGAGTGTACACATGGGCTATAGTGGGTCAACAAGAGTGTACACGCGGGCTGTAGTGGAGCAGAAAGCGTGTACCTTTAAAAAGGGTGTTTTTTAAGAAGAGTTGTTCAGTACTAGCTTGGAAAAGAAGGAATATGAGAAACAATTGCCTGAGTGGATATTAACCATTGGTGGCTACTAGAAATTGTTTGGGTTTGAAGGGTCATCCAACTTTGGCATAGAAAAAATGATGACCAAAAATTGCTATGAAATATCAACTATTGTGTTGATCTGATAGACTTAAGCGTTCTCGATGCTGTGTTAACAAATTTCCCTTCGACTACACTCTGAAATGATAGTGCACAAGAAAGTATTCAAGAGGGAGACTCGCCAGAATTCATTATGTTCATCACAATCCTATCTCAACGGAATATAGAGTCATTAGGACAACTCGACTCAATCAGTTTAGGAATTGCAATTGTCTCATTCTTTCATTCTTTTAAAGCATTGTTTCCGACATTGTTGGTGAGTAAATTCTCCCTCAAACATTCCTTCCCATTGTTGGTCACTAAAAAATTCGACTTGGCTTCCCTTTTTGGTCAAATTTCCTTCCCTCTTTCGACCAAAAAACATCCCTTGGTCGACCCGACTTGGATAACATTTCAACTTGGATACATTTTGACTTGGATGAATTTCGACTTGGGTAAATTCGACTTGAGTCATTTCGACTTGGTCGACTTGCATTGTCTCTGACCCGACTTGCCATGTCTTCCTGACTCATCCTTATCCAACTTGAATTGACCCATTTCCTTTCTGATTCAATTGGCAGTTTAAGTGGCCGAGAGATTTTGTCATCCAAAGAGCCAAAGTTATAATTGTGAAACATAGAATTTCATTCTTTCAAAGCGCTCGACCAGGTAGGAGATCCCTTGTATTCCAGTAGTCCACTATGTTCTTGTAACTTAGTATTCATGTATCTTTTACTATAATTCCATGTCATACTCAACTATGGTACTTATTTTCTTCATGTTGACATCAATGCCAACACGATATTTCCATCAATCTCCCCCTTTAGCATTGATGGCAACACATCGTAAAACAAAATGCTCCCATAACAATGAGTAATTATTTTACCATTATTTTCTTCCCCTTTGACATCAATGTCAAGGAATTTGATACCAAAATGAAGTTCGTCACCAGTTGTCTATTGCTCAACCTTCTTTTATTTTGAGTGACAATACTTGTCATTTTTTATTTTTATTTTCTTTCTCCCCCTGTCATCATGACATTTTGTTATTGTAGGGAGATTGCTCCTAGTTTTTTCCTTAGATGTTCAAATATTTCTTTAGGAATGGATTTAGTGAATATGTCTACTATCTTCTCCTTTGAACCAACATACTCCAATCTAATATTTTTTTTCACTAACTTTCTCTCTCAAGAAATGATACTTGACAGGTATATGTTTGGTCTTTGCATGCATGAATGTATTCTTGGAGATGTTGACAACACTTGTATTGTCACAATAGATAGTTATCGACTGATTACATTCAATTTTGATATCCTCCAATGTTTTTATCATCCATAATATTTGAGTGCAACATTCAACAGTTGTAATATATTTGACCTTTGTTGTAGATAGTGAAATTCATGATTGTTTTCTACTTGACCATGAGATTAGACATTCCCCTAAGAAATATGTGTTTCCACTAGTGCTCTTTTTGTCATCCACACTACCAGCACAATCAACATCTGTGTAGGAAATTAGTTAAAATCCTTTATTCCTTGGATACCATAATCCAAATTCGGATGTGTCCTTATGATATCTAAATATTCTCTTGACAACCATCACATGTGATTCATTGGGGGATGATTGAAATCTTTCCACCATTCCTACTGCATGCATGATATCAGGTCTAGATGCAGTCAAATATAGTAGGTTCCCAACCATATATATGTAGAGAGTGGAATCTATAGAAGGTGACTCATCCTCCTTGTTGAGTTTATAGTTGGTTGTCATTGGAGTGCTAACATGTGAACTTTCAGTCATTCCAAACTTTTTAAGTATCTATGTCAGGTATTTAGACTAAGTAATAAACATTCCTTTTAGTGACTGAGTGATTTTAATTCCAAGGAAGAAAGTTATCTCTCCAATCATAGACATTTCAAACTCTTTTGAAATTTCTTGAGAAAATTTATGACTTGATTCATCATTTTTGCATCCAAATATGATGTCGTCCACATACACCACTGTGACTAACAAACTGTCTTTTTCAATTCTAATATAGATATTGTTGTTAGAAATGTCTCTTTTGAATCCTTTTTGCAGAAGGTACTTATCGAGTCTTTCATACAATGCTCTGGGTGTTTGTTTAAGGCCATAGAGTTCCTTATTCAATCTATACACTTCTTCTTTTTTCGGTTGCTATGTGTAGAATTCTTCATTTAGGTCTCCATTCAAAAATGCAGACTTGACATCCATCTGATAGACTTTAAAATTCTTAAAGCATGAGTATGCTAGAAATAATCTAATGGCTTCCATTCTTGCAATTGGAGCAAAGGTTTCTTCAAAGTCAATCCCTTCTACTTGTGCATACCGTTTGCACACCAATCTTTCTTTATTTATTATAACTTGACCATCTTCATTAAATTTATTTTTAAAATCCACTTAGTCCCTACCACATTTTTATTTTTTGGTCTTGGGACAAGTTCTTAGGTCTATTTTTTCTCTATTTGATCCATCTCTTCATTCATGTCTTTGATCCAGTCTTCATATTTACTAACCTCTACAAATATTTTGGGTTATATTAAGGATAGTAAGGATTGTTCTAATTTGTACATCATTTTTCTTCTTGTTTCAACTCCAGCACTTTTATTACCATGAATTATACTTTTCGGATGATCTCTTTATACTCTCCTTGATGGTGCTTGTGTATCTTGTCTTGGTGACTCTTCTTCTGTGTTTTCTTGTGATTCTTATTCTTCCTTTTATTCTCCACGTTGTGGGTATTCCTCTTGTATATCTATACTTTCTTCATCATCATCTCTTATTCTTTAATTAATTTTTGGATTAACTTGAGATTTGATCCCTTTTGTTTTTAGATCATCCACTTTTACATTTGCACTTTCCACAATCTTGTGTAGCCTTGGATTATAACATCTATAGACCTTTTTGGTGGATGAATAACCAAGAAATATGTCTTCATCGGTTCTAGGATCAAATTTTCCTAAGGTTATCATCATCTCTCTTTATGTAGCATTTGGTCCCAAAAACTTTGAAGTGCTTAACAGATGTAGGCCTGCCATACCATAACGTATATAGTGTTTTGTCATAGTTAACTCTAAGATATCCTCTATTAAGTATGTATATAGTTGTATACATTGCTTCTCTCCAATATATATCCGATAGCTTTGCTTCATTTAGCATAGTTCTGGTTGCCTCTCAAACATTTCTATTTTTACTTTCATTAACTCAATTTTGATGAGGAGTCCTTGGAAAAGAAAAGTGTCTTTTGATTCCATGAGTTTCACAAAACTCATTGAATTTGTTGGAAGTAAATTCCTCTCCATTATCCAACCTGAGACTCTTGATTTTCAGATTAGTCTCATTTTCATCTAGTGCTTTGAAAGCTTTAAATTTTTCAAAAGCTTTTTATTTCTTCTCTTTAATAAAACACACCCAAGACATTCTAGTATAGTCATCAATGAATAAAATAAAATAATATTATCCTTGTATACTCTTTGTTCTTGTTGGTCCACATAGGTAAGTATGAACAAGTTCTAATGGTTTTGAGGTAGAATACTCTTTCATCTTGAATCTTACTTTTGTCATCTTCCCATGTTGGCAGTTCTTACAAACAAGGTTTGAAGGTTTTATAAGTTTCAGCATACCTCTCAAAGCTTCCTTGTTACTTAATTTTACCACATTATCAAAAATTGTGTGTCCTATTCTTCTATTCCATAGCCAATTTTCATCTATTTGACTCATGTAACATTTTTCTTCTTTTTATGCATTTAAGATATAAAAATCGTTTGGTGTCCTTGTTGCAATAGCTACTAATTTTCAGGAGGCTTCTTTTCTAATCTCACATTTTTTAGAGTAAAAATGAGAATGTGTCCTTGATCACATGTTTGGCTCACACTAAGGAGATTAGGTTTCAAATTTTCAACTAATAGGACATTTTTTGCTTTAGTTAGGTCATTTCCCAGACTGATTGTCCCCTTACCAAATGTTTTGGCAGAGACATCATCTCCAAATGTAACCTTTCCTTTCTTCTCCTTTTTCAGGTTGAGGATTTTTTTTTTTATCTCATGTCATATGTTCTGAACACCCATTGTCGACATACCATTGACTTCTTTTATCTTTGGCATACAATGCTACCTTACATTCTATTTCCTTTTGTTTTTATTTCCATATCTTCTTATGTTTTTCTTTTAGAAAATTTGAAGTATTTGTCTTCATGGTAGATTCTAATAATTTGCAATGACCATAATTGTTACATTTGTAGCATTCGATGTTTTAATCTAGTAGTCGAGAAAATGAATTATAGTTTCTACTGCTTTGATTGCTACTAGACTTGTTGTTCCTATGGCCACATCCTTGAACACTTTTATGATGGTTCTTTTTATAAGCTTTACAGTCTAATGATTTATGCCCAAAATTATGACAATAAAAACAGTAGCCAATAAAGAGTTGTTGATACCTTTTTGGAGGAGTTCTTCTTAAAGTAGTATTTCTTTTGTACTCATTTATTTTTCAAGACAGTGTAGATCATTGTCTAGTAGAGTCAATCATTATCTGGTTCTTTTCTCTTTTCAAGGAGCTCTGAAGTGCAGCTGCACAAGTCTTTGGATTTTTATCATTTTTATGTATTTCATATATTAAGCCTTTATTAGTTTCCTTGTGATCATAACCCAATCCAGCCTTATTTATTTGATGGTCTTTGACTGTTAAGGATGTCATCCAAGATTTTAGAACTAATTTCAAACTTTGAAAGGTTAGTTCTCTTTTCAAGTGTCCTTCTTAGAAGAACTATTTCAGCCTATATTTTTTCAAAGTTTTATTCCTTGTCATTAAGTCGTTTACTTAAGATTTCTTCAATTATTTTAGCTTCTTGTAGTCGATTTTTTAAATCAACAACAATTTGTTTTGTTTTCTTGATGCTTTTTTAAACTTCTTCATATCTTGATATTTTTCTTCCTTATAATCTAACAATTGTTATTTTAATGATTTGTTCTTCCTTCTATATCTTCTTAGTTCTTCGAGGGCACTAATGAGTTCTCCTTCAAGATCAACTTCTCCTTCAACTTATGGAATTTCTTCATTTTCATAATTATTATCTTCATTAGTGTCAACTTTAGTTATATTCCCATAAATAGAACATTTGTATCGTCATCTTCACTCATGTCAGATTAACTATTGTCTTCTTTAGAATAAAGTTTTTCTTTTTCTTATAGAATTTCCTTTTGTATTGGGATTTACTCTTTTTATGTTCTTTTTTATTGTAAGCTTCTTCATCATAACTATATTTTTCCTTGGGATAAGTACATTTAGAAGAAAGGTGTCCAATTTTTCCATAGTTGAAGCATTTGAAAGGTAACTTCCCTTTATATTTGCCAGATCTTTTCTTATGTTTCTTAATGAAGTTTGTTTTTTCCTCATCGGATTTGTCTAAGTTTCTTTCATTCGATACATGTTCATGGTTTTTAGTTCCTTTTGATACTTTGAAGGTTGTTTCACCTTTTGAAGGTTTTTCTTGTCATGTTCGCATTTCACAAGCTGTGATAATCCCATGTAGTTCATCCATTGTGAGTTTGTCAATATTCTCTCGATCTTCCAAGGTAGATACTTTGGGATCATATCTCATTGGGAGTGATATCAGTACCTTTTGAACTACTATTTTGTCATCTAATTCTTCTCCTATTCCTCTGATTGTGTTGACAATTTCATCTACTCTTACAAGATATTTTGCAATCTTTTCTTCTTCTTTCATCTCCAAGCTTTCAAATTGTCCTATATCTATTTGAAGCTTTGATTTCTTGACTTTGGAATCTCCTTCATAGATTATTTGTAGCTTGTTTCAAATCTCTTTTGTTGATTTACAATGCATGACTTTGAGAAATACATTATTTGTTAATCCACCCAAAATTACTTTTACAACGCTTGAATTATCATTGTAGAGTTTCTTTGCAGTTGTGTCTGAAGGAGCAATTTCCAGTACACCATAACCCTTTATCAAAGATAGCTAGACATCACATCCCATTTCCATTAGGTAACTTCTCATTCTTATACTCCAGAATGCATAGTTATTTCCTTTGAATAGTGGAGCTCTGTTTGAGGACATCCCTTCTTGTTGATCCATTGTGGTTTCTTAGAATATTCCTTCCAATGATTAGACTGTGATGAAGGAACCCACTTTGATACCAATTGTTGGAATATTGTTTAATATTGGGAGGGGGTGGTGAATCAATATTATCCTTTTTCAACAATTTAAAACCACTTAATTATTAATTTTATGAAATCAAAACAAATGATCAACAAAAAGGTACAGTACACAAAATTTAAACATGGAAAACCCAACTTCACAAATATTCTTCTTATTTTCAATAAAGATTACATTTAATTTGTGAAATCCAACTCAAAGGAAACATGAATTCCCCATTTTACTAGTAGCAACTAGAAGGAGGTTGCAACCCCCTAGATTTTACCAGCACCGACTGAAGGGAAGCACCAACTCCCTAGTTTCTTTAGCTATAATTGAAAATATGTTGTAACACCTTGGTTTCCTAGCTTCAACTAGAAGGAAGCTACAACATCCTTTGCAGGCTCCAACCTACCCTAGCACCACCCAACCTCATTTTTTATGATAAGTACTTCAATCTTCAAATCTTCATTATCTTCTTTGGATTCTGTTGTGTATCTTCATTTACTTTGTTGGCCTCTAAATATATTATTTATCTTCAGATTTCAAGCACAGAGACACTCCCTCTTTCAACAAAAATTTCCATTTATATAGTCTTTCAATGGTCATGTACAACTGAACAATTGCACCTCCTCAATACAAGAATGTACCTCTTCATTATAAGTATGTGTATTTTCAATATAAGATATTAATCATACTATTTTAATTAATACAATGCCAATGAACCATTGTGCATTTTAGATCGTTTAGTCGTGTTTTCAATTGGATCAATAGATTTTGACTATCATGATTTAATTCACTTTTTACCTTAACATAGATAAATACCACCATGGTTTGCAAATACCATGTGCTCTTTCACTTTTTCCCTTCCACTTTCACTTTTACCTTTTTTATTTAATCCAATTTTACCTTTTTCTTTATTCTACTTTCATATTTACTCCTCTTTTAGGTAAACTCCACTTCCACCTAACTTTTCAATTTTTTTATTTATTAAATTAATATTTATATTTAGTCCACTTTTATTTCCACTTTTGTGTAAACTTTGTTTCTACTTAACTTTTCTACTTTTGTATTTATTAAAGTGATACCAAGGTCACATTTATATTTAATCACTTACTAACCTTTGACATATATTTGATAACTTACTAACCTTTGAATATATATTTGATCACTTACTAACCTTTGACATCAATGACAATTTATTCAACAATTGACTTCTTGAGTGGATCTTAACCATTGGTGGTTGCTGGATATTATTTGGGTTTCAAGGGTCATCCAACTTCGGCCTGGAAAAGATGATGACCAAAACTTGATACAAAATATTGAATACCATGTTGATCAGACTGACTCAAGGGTTCTTGGTGCTGCATCAACAAATTTCCGTTCAACTACACTTTGAAATGATAGTGCACGAGAAAGTATTCAAGAGGGAGATTCACCATAATTCGTTCTATTCATCGCGATCTTGTCTCAACAGAACATGTAGTCACCAATATAACTCGACTCGACCAGTGTAGTAATTGAAATTGTCTCATTCTTTCATTTGCATTCTTTCATTCTTTCAAAGCATTCTTTCTAACATTGTTGGTGAGTAAATTCATCCTCAAACATTCTTTCCAGCTATTGGTCACTAAAAAAATCGACTTGGCTTACTTCTTTGGTCGAATTTCTTTACCCCTTTCGACTGACAAACATCCCTTGGTCAAATCGACCTGGATAACATTCGACTTGGATAATTTTGACTTGGATGAATTTTGACTTGGATAAATTCAACTTGAGTCATTTCAACTTGGTCGACTTGTGTTTTCTCTGACCCAACTTTTTGCATCTTCCCGACTCATCCTTATCTAACTCGACTTGACCCATTTCCTTTCCGATTCGACTAACGGTTTGAGTGGTTGAGAGGTCCTGTCATCCAAGGAGCCAAAATTATAATTTTGAAATAGAGAATTTCATTCTTTCAAAGCACTCGACCAGGTAGGCAATCCCATGTATTCCGATAGTACATTGTGTTCATGTAACTCAATATTCTTGTATATTTTATTACAGTTCCATGTCATACTCAACTATGGTACTTCTTGTCTTCATGTTGACATCAATGACAACATGATATTTGCATCACTATTGAAAGATTTTACTTCAAAGCCTCAAAGGTTTTCTGACATTGTGGATCCCAAGAAAATTCAATAGTTTACAAAAGCATTTGGAACAGAGGTGATGCTATCTCAGTGAAGTTTTTGATGAATCTAGGATAGTATCTCGTGTGTCCTAGAAAACTACAAACTTCCTTCTGTGTTTATGGTACTATTGGGAGCTTGAGGATTACTTCGATTTTTGTAGGTGTTAGCGATATTTCTCGCTAGGGGGTCAGAGATCAAATGAATGGGTTAAAACCCACTTGTCCAAGGTTTTGGGCGAAAATGCGCCCATGGTAAGCGGTAAGCAAGATCGGGCGGTCTAGATAAGCGCGCCCGGATCAACGGCACAGCAAATTCCGGACCCTCCTTGCCTTCCGACCTTTAAGCAAGGAGGGGGGGTCCGGAATCGGGGGCACATCTCTCCGACGACCCAGATGAGCGCGCCCGGATCAACGGCGATAAAGGTCATTTCGGANCCCCCCCCCCCCCCCCCCCCCGCCTTTCTCCCTTTAAGTCGAGGGGGGGCGTCCAGAATTGTTGATGCAGCTTCCAACGGTCACGATCGCAGCGCCCGGATCAACGGCGCTCGTGCAGCCCCGCTCCTCTCAGCTGCCCTATGCTTAGCCAAGGTGGGCCCTCCTCCCGTCGCTTCACTCACCCTCTACCCGTTGTCCCTTGTTGCCATGTGTCGCTCCTCTCCGGCCCGCGTGGCCCCCCCCTGCTGTCCATCACCCACTCGTCGCCTGCCACACATCTCCTTCTTTCCACATCAGCTCCCCGCCTAAAGGTAGGTTCCTCCTGGACGCCCTCCTACATGGCCCATCTTCTGTCACCCCTCTCTGTTATCACTCTCACTCCTCTCCACTTCTTCCACGTGCCCTTCGATGCCATCGCTCCTTCCATACCCCATGTCCGTCCCTCAAGCTTGTCAGTTGTTCTAGATGGAAGCTCGTGAAGTCTTCCCTAGCCCAAGATACTGAGTTGGTTGAACCATCTCCAATCCCAAGAAGCAGTTATTGAAGCTGTTGGCGGTGGTTAGACATCGTCTCCGCCATAATGGGGACGTCCTGTAATGAATTAAAAGCACGTTGATTCGCCGAATGAATTGTCAGAAGGCTGATCGCATCTGCCATAAGTTGCACGACCATTCAAAGATCGCAGCTCTGTGTTGTCAGAAGCCATGCAGACGCAAAGCCTTCAATGCATTTTCTTGGTTCCGCCACTGTTGTAGTTTTGAGTATATGTAGGCATTTTTGCCATTTTGTATCTATCGATGGTAGAGCTAAGCTCCCGACTGTATAGTTTCAGCGACATTCTGGTTTCCTTGTTATGCCTCTGTGTTTGAGACTTCTTGGTTTATAACAAACAGTTCTCCTTCTTTTCCATCTTTGTTTCATCTTTTTCCTGAGGATTCACAGTAGTGCAACTTGTTGCAATAAAGGATTTGTTGTGGCGTTGTCGTGCCCTCTGGTTTTTTGTGTTTGAATGTAAAAGGATTTTGCGTTTGAGCGCATTTCTTCTCTAACCTGTAATAAACCTGATGTTTATTGTGGACCACTGCGCTTTCTTGCATAAGTCTTCCATCTACTCACCCTTTGATTACAACTCATTGTTTGGAGTTTATCAAGACCTCACTTTGTCATGCATGCCTGGTCTGGTTTCTGAGCTGATGCGCTTCCGTTCAGAGTCTTCCTCCATATGATCACCCTTTAAAACAAAACGTGACAATAAATTTGATGGGCTTCAGGCTCTGCTCCTGCTAGCAATCCAGGAGTGACTTCCGAACGCCAACATTGTTCTGGCGCCATTGTCGGGGACGAAGTTGAAGATTTTCCCTGGGTAGAACGACAATGACTAATTGATTTCTGAAGGTGCATCAGATATCAAAACTTGAAGATTGATGCTGTGCACCTGGCGACTCCACTGTAACGACTCCGCTGGGGAGAACCTGTTCTATCAGCTGTGGCTTCAAGAGGCAGACATACGAGGTCAAATCCACATTTGCCTTTGGTCACACCGGACGAGGACTTGGAAGCTGTGCGCAGAAAGGGAAAGAGAGCAGAAAAAGAAGTTTCTGCCGATGAAAAAGGTAACATGCCCTCCCCTTCTGTGAGAACTCCATTTTCAGATTCTCAGTTTCCTAGTCGTCCTTCCTCTAAAGTTTCCCGTTTTCTCAATTTTGGGAGTGTTCCTGCTGAGTTTTCCCCTCCTGGTCTAGTATCAGAAGGAGAGATCCTTGTCACTCCCCTCTCAGGAGGCTTCACTACTCCTCCTTTGACTACTACTACTCCACAGAGAGGACCACTTGCATACTCAGGTCCCTTAGACTTCTCTCTGTTTTCCCCGTCATCTCCCGTGAGGACCTCTTTTCCCTCCTCACATGTTTGTACTCCATCTCCTCTGAGTTCTCCTCTGCTCAATATCCCTATGGCTGGTGTTAATTCCCCCTCCGAATAGAATGGATGCCATAGTCGCTGCTAGATATGCTCCTTTGATCCTTCCTCAGCCTTTGAACCCTCTCCCTACTGGAGACTATTTGAAATATATGCCCAAGTTCAGTGGGGAGGGAGACATAACTGTTGAAGAGCATCTGGCCGCCTTCTACAGCTATGCTGATAACCTAAATATTGAGAATGAAGACGTCTGGATGAGGGTTTTTGTCCAAAGCCTGGACGGTGAAGTTAGGAAGTGGTTCAGGGGTCTGGCCCCTGGATCTATTGCTGGTATTGAGGCTCTGGATAATGTTTTCCTAAGACAGTGGGGGGATAGAAAAGATTATATATATTACATGACCGAGTTTGGGTCCTTAAAGAAGCAGGAAGGAGAGTCAGTCTCTGACTTCTCCAAAAGATTCAATAAGATGTATAACAAGATTCCTGCAGAGATAAAGCCTTCTGAAGAATCTGCTCAAATTTCATATGCCAGTGCATTCGACCCTGATTTTTGTCTCGTATTAAGAGAAAGGAGAGCCACCTCTTTAGCTCAGATGCAAGATGCAGCTATAGAAGTAGAGTCTAATATATTAGCAGCAGACAGATTGAGGAACAAGGCCACCACAGACAAAAGAAATGGAAGATCAGAGGTTTCGACTTCGGACTCCAACATCTCTAGCCCATCTTTGTCCCACCCTCAAGTAAATGAACTCACCCAGCTGGTGAACGTTCTGAAAGAAGAAATGGAGAGGATAAAGGTGGAAAGAAGGCAGATGTATAAGGGCCCCCAGAACACAGAGAATAAAGGAGGATTCAGAAGGCCAAACAATTTTTCTCCTCCAACTATGCACAAAGAGAAGGAAAGAGACAGAGATGATCAAAGGATTTAGGCCCCCTTTCAGAACAATTTTGTGACTGACGAAGAGGAAGCTGAAGCAGATGAGCCTGAGCCCAAAATTCACTCTCTAGAAGTCACTTCTCCCTTCCCTCATCTGACCAAATCATCATATGAGGAGTCTCTCATGAATGGTCAGTTCAATGAGCTCAGCAAAGCAGACAAAGCTGGTGGTGGCCGAGGCAGATATAACCTGAGATCAGACAAGCGGGCAGCAGCCCCTGACATTCCTGAGTCATCCACTAGAGCACAGAAGACTGCTGATGAGGTACCAGACAGCCATAGAGGTAAGAAGGCCCAATCTCTCTCCCCTGTCATTCAAATTCATGCTCCCGAGATTAAAGAAATTCCAAAGCCCACATCTTCTTTTAATTTTGAGCATGAAATCCAAAAGATCAGAATCCCCGTGCCCCTCACTGAGTTAGTCAAACATGGGGAATTTAAAAAGCACTTCTCAGACCTGTTGAAATCTGAAGCCCCTGGCCCCTCTACAGACTGCATAAGCCTCCAAGATGAAAGGCCTGCAGTGATCCTAGGTCCCATGGTAGAAGATAGAGATGATTCATCCCCTCCCTTCTACACCTCCCTGAATATACATGACAAAGTATTTCATAATTGTTTGATGGATTCAGGAGCCTCACACAACTTCATGCCTAAAGCTGTCATGGAAGAATTAGGATTAGAAGTCACCAGAGCCTATCATGACCTCTATTCCTTTGACTCCAGAAGGGTACAATGTCTGGGAGTTATTAAAGACCTCGCGGTATCCCTGTTTCAGCTACCCATGAAAAGTATGGTCATGGATATAGTGGTAGCTGACGTTCCCCCCAAGTTTGGCATGTTGTTGTCGAGATCTTGGATCAAGAGGCTTGGAGGGACATTGCAGATGGACCTCACATATGCCACCATTCCACTCTTTGGGGGGGAGCATAGAAGATTATACAGAGAGGCCCAGCTAGCCTACATTGTCAGTGATGAAGCAAACCCCACCAATCATCCTATCTATGCCTTAGACACTGACTTGGGATCTAGCCTGCTGCAGTTCACTGATGAACCTAAGACCCCTCTGCAGATCAGAAAGAAGCTCAGTCCTAAACAGGAGATGCCTCCTCCCACCACTTATGTTTGGAATATGTTCTTTGATGGAGCTTCTTCCAGCATAGGTGCGGGCGCCGGAGTGGTTTTCAAATCTCCTTCTCAAGAAACCATATCACTGTCATACAAGCTAGAATTTGAGGTCACCAACAATGTGGCAGAATATGAAGATCTGGTTCTGGGATTGAGGGCTGCAAAAGAAATGGGAATTAAGGAAATGGCTGTGTTCGGGGATGCAGAATTAGTTGTCCAACAGGTCAAAAACGTCTATCAGACCAAGCACCCCCGCCTCAAAAATTACAGAAACGAGGTATGGGATCTAATTGACAGTTTCTTCCTAGCCTTCAACATCTCTTTTATTCCATGGGAAGAAAATGCTCCAGCTGACTTCCAAGATTTCTCAGCTAGTCTGTTCGAAGCTCCTGCGCCGCCCACTGACAGATCACAGGTGGAAATAAGATACAGACCCTCTGTACCAGACAATGTCAAACATTGGAGGGTATTCGAAGATGATCAGGAGATTGAGAAGTTCCTCCAATCCATCGATGGCTTCTCTGGATTACATATCGATGAGGAACAGGACCCTGACGAGAAGCCTGATCACCACCCCAAAGAGCTGTTGAATAAAGTTGTTGACCATCAGATTATTCAACTGCCGAGCAATCATATACCACGGGGGTTGATCCCACTAGAAAGATTGTTCAATGGGAACGATGTGTCTGTAAAGGGAAGAATTTCGGGTGATGATGCTGACACGACTGAATGCAATATAGGAACACCAGAGGAGCCCAAGTGCGTCAAGCTATCGAGGAGCTTGACCGAGGAGCAGAGGAGCAGAGGAGCTTGACCGAGGAGCTTGTTCAATCGGATATACTAAGTTGCTGAGGGAGTTTGCTGACGTGTTTGCGTGGACCTATGAAGACCTTAAGACATACGACACATCAGTCATTGAGCACAAGATCCCACTCAAGGAGGAGGCCAGGCCTTTCAAGCAGAAGCTGAGACAGATAAATCCCACGATGTTGCCTGTTATGGAGAGGGAGGTGAAAAAGCTACTGGACGCCCAAATCATAGTCCCCTTGAGATACTCCAGCTGGGTAGCCAATTTGGTCCCAGTAAGAAAGAAGAGTGGAGAAATCAGACTCTGTGTCGATTTCAGGAACCTGAACAGGAGTTCGAGGAAGGACAATTACTCCCTGCCCAACATGGAACATATATTGCAGAGGGTCACTGGTGCATCCAGGATATCCATGATTGATGGCTTTTCTGGCTATAATCAGATATCAGTCATGCCAGAAGATAGAGAAAAGACAACCTTCACCACACCTTGGGGCACATTCATGTATGCCAAGATGTCGTTCGGGCTGATGAACGCGGGAGCAACATTTCAGCGACCCATGGACATAGCCTTCATTGGGGAAAAGGATAAGTTCGTGGTAATATACTTAGATGACATAACAGTCTTCTCCAAGACTGACTTTGAGCACCTCTGCCATTTGAGAAAGGTTTTCCTGAAGTGTCGAAGGTTCGGCCTTTCCCTCAACCCCAAGAAATCGTTGTTTGCTATGCAAGAGGGGAAGCTGTTAGGCCACATAGTATCAGCAGAGGGAGTAAGAATTGATCCTGACAGGGTGGAGGCAATCCAGGCCCTGCCACTTCCCAGATCCAAAAAGGAGGTCCAAGCATTTTTGGGAAGGATTAATTTTCTGAGGAGGTTTATTTCAAATTTTGTTGAACTGGTGAAGCATATCACTGCCATGCTCAGGAAGGGCCATGAAATAAAATGGACTGCTGATCCAAGGAAGTCTTTTGACCAAATAAAGAAAGCACTGACTAAAGCTCCTGTGCTAGTCAGTCCAGATTATTCTAAAGATTTCATGATATTTTCTTTTGCTTCCTTTGACACAGTGGCAGTGGTTCTGTTGCAAAAAAATGATCAAGGGCAGGAGCAGCCTATTGCCTTCTTCAGTAAGGCGCTGAGAGATGCAGAGCTCCGATATGAGATCATGGAGAAGCAGGCTTATGCCTTGGTGAAAGCTCTCAAAGCTTTCAGAGTCTATGTCTTACACTCAAAAGTTATTGCATATGTCCCTTCGACCTCTGTGAAGGACATACTGATACAGCCTGACATAGATGGAAAAAGAAGCAAATGGATCGCCAAGATCCTAGAATTCGACTTGGAAATCAAGCCCACCAAGCTAATAAAGGGGCAAGGTTTGGCCAAACTTCTGGCCGAATCCAATTATAAAGCCTTGGAAATAAATTTGATCCATGAACACGCTGAATCATCCGACAGGGGTTCCCAAGGCAATATACCACTAGCAGCATGCCCCTGGTACAAAGATGTCTTGTATTTCCTGCAGGAGTTAAGACCCCCTGATGGGATGGAAAAGAGCAAGGCGAGAGCTTTAAAGCTCAAATCTGTCAGGTATTGTCTTATTGAGCGAGCTTTGTATTGGAAAGATCCCCAGGGGATATTACTGATGTGTCTGGACCCACAGCAGGCCCAGAAGGTTATGAATGATTTCCATAGCGGTCTCTGTGGAGGCCATTATTTTTGGAAAACCACTGCTCATAAGATCCTCCGAGCTGGGTACTACTGGCCCACCTTATTTCCTGATGTCTGCAGGGAAGTTAGAGCTTGCATCAAATACCAGAAATTCTCAGGAAAGCAACAGCTCAGGTCCGTGCCATTGAAACCTGTGGTGGTCTCAACTCCTTTTCAGCAGTGGGGACTGGATTTTATTGGGGAAATTCATCCTCCCTCAAGTGGTCAGCACCGATGGATTTTGACAGCGACTGACTACTTCACTAAATGGATAGAAGTTGTCCCCACCAGAAGCACTTCTCACAAAGTAATCATTAGCTTCCTGGAGGATATCATTGCTAAGTTTGGCTGTCCTAGCAAAATCATCACTGACAACGCTTCCCCATTTCGGTCAGAGCCTCTGATCAAATTTTGTGAACAGTTTGGAATTTCGCTGATCCACTCCACTCCCTATTATCCTCAGGGAAACGGACTGGCAGAGTCCTATAATAAAATTCTAATCAAGCTCATCAAGAAACTATCGGAGGACAATAAAAGAGCCTGGGACTCAAAGCTCAAATTTGCACTTTGGGCCGATCGAGTGACAACGAAGAAATCCCTGGGTCTCTCACCCTTCCATCTTGTTTATGGGATTGGGGCAGTTTTCCCCACTCAGCTTGCCTTGCCTGTGGCAGATCTTCTCCATGACTATGAAGGGGAACCTAATCTTATGCTCAGAAGAATTCATCAGATGGTGGAGGTACAGCAAACCAGAGAACAGGTCCTGGACAGAGCTTACAATCGTCAGCAGAAGATCAAGCAGGATTTTGACAGGAAAAACAAGAAGAAAGAATTTGAACAGGGTGATCTGGTGCTCAAGTGGGATGCACCCAGGCAAGAGAAGGGCAAACACAGTAAATTTGATGCCCTCTGGTTCGGGCCTTTCAAGATCCTTGAAGCATTTTCCAATAATACTTACAGGTTGCAGGATCTGGAAGGCAATGAAGTCTTCAATGGCCCAGTCAATGGGCATTTCTTAAAAAAGTGTTTTATGTGAGCCGCAGTCGGCTCGTTTTGTTAATTTTGTAAATATTGTTTTGTGTTTTTGTTTTCCTTTTTGACTAATAAATGACTCCATAGCCCAACAGCAAAGGCACTAAGTCTGCAAAAGAGTCCTTAGAGCATCACAGGGACGACTCTATCCCCCATGGAGCCAAATGTTAGCGATATTTCTTGCTAGGGGGTCAGAGATCAAATGAATGGGTTAAAACCCACTTGTCCAAGGTTTTGGGCGACAATGCGCCCATGGTAAGCGGTAAGCAAGATCGGGCGGTCTAGATAAGCGCGCCCGGATCAACGACGCACAGCAAATTCCGGACCCTCCTTGCCTTCCGACCTTTAAGCAAGGGGGGGGGGTCCGGAATCGGAGGCGCATCTCTCCGACGGCCCAGATGAGCACGCCCGGATCAACGGCGATAAAGGTCATTCCGGACCCCCCCTGCCTTTATCCCTTTAAGCCGAGGGGGGGGTCCGGAATTGTTGATGCAGCTTCCAACGGTCACGATCGCAGCGCCCGAATCAATGGCGCTCGTGAAGCCCCGCTCCTCTCAGCTGCCCTATGCTTAGCGAAGGTGGGCCCTCCTCTCGTCGCTTCACTCACCCTCTACCTGCTGTCCCTTGTTGCCATGTGTCGCTCCTCTCTGGCCCGCGTGGCCCTCCCCTGCTGTCCATCACCCACTCGTCGCCTGCCACGCATCTCCTTCTTTCCACATCAGCTCCCCGCCTAAAGGTAGGTTCCTCCTGGACGCCCTCCTACATGGCCCATCTTCTGTCACCCCTCTCTGTTATCACTCTCACTCCTCTCCACTTCTTCCACATGCCCCTCGATGCCATCGCTCCTTCCATACCCCATGTCCATCCCTCAAGCTTGTCAGTTGTTCCAGATGGTAGCTCGTGAAGTCTTCCCTAGCCCAAGATGCTGAGTTGGCCGAACCATCTCCAATCCCAAGAAGCAGTTGGCGGTGGTTAGACATCGTCTCCGCCATAATGGGGACATCCTGTAACGAATTAAAAGCACGTCGATTCACCGAATGAATTATCAGAAGGCTGATCGCGTCTGCCATAAGTTGCACGACCATTCAAAGATCACAGCTCCGTGTTGTCAGAAGCCATGCAGACGCAAAGCCTTCAATGCATTTTCTTGGTTCCGCCGCTGTTGTAGTTTTGAGTATATGTAGGCATTTTTTCCATTTTGTATCTATCGATGGTAGAGCTAAGCTCCTGACTGTATAGTTTCAGCGACATTCTGGTTTCCTTGTTATGCCTCTGTGTTTGAGACTTCTTGGTTTATAACAAACAGTTCTCCTTCTTTTCCATCTTTGTTTCATCTTTTGCCTGAGGATTCACAGTAGTGCAACTTGTTGCAATAAAGGATTTGTTGTGGCGTTGTCGTGCCCTCTGGTTTTTTGTGTTTGAATGTAAAAGGATTTTTCATTTGAGCGCATTTCTTCTCTAACCTGTAATAAACCTGATGTTTATTGTGGACCACTGCGCTTTCTTGCATAAGTCTTCCATCTACTCACCCTTTGATTACAACTCACTGTTTGGAGTTTATCAAGACCTCACTTTGTCATGCATGCCTGGTCTGGTTTCTGAGCTGATGCACTGCCGTTCGGAGTCTTCCTCCATATGATCACCCTTTAAAACAAAACATGACAATAAATCTGATGGGCTTCGGGCTCTGCTCCTGCTAGCAATCCAGGAGTGACTTCCGAACGCCAACAGTAGGATCTACTATGATCCATGTGGGTGATATGTGGTGACCTAACAAAATTACTTCAATGAGAATCAAATGGAATTTTTTGTTACTAAGGGAGATATTAATCTCTTAGCATCTTACGAGAATATTTTCTAACTTTTTCAGAACTTCTTCAAAGGTATCACCATACACTATGAATTCAACCATGTATATTTCAATACAATCATGGATTAGGTAAACAAAAATGTTGAGGACATCCCTTTAGAAAGTGGCAAGATAATTACATAATCCAAAGGGTAATACTAGGTAGGCATAGGTTCCCCATGGGCAGGTGAAAGTAGTATTTTCCTAGTCTTCAAGGGCAATCTGAATTTGATTGTACCCATTAAATCTGTCAAGAAACGAGAAGTAGTTTTTACCTACCATGGTATATAATACATGATCAATGAAAGGTAGGGGGAAATAATCCTTAAGAGTAGCTATATTAAGTTCTTTGTAATCAATACATATGCACCATTTCCAATTTTTCTTGGAAATGATTACCAATGGTGAGACCCACTTTCTATCAGAGATCGGGTAGATGAGTTCACATCCAACAACTTTTGTAATTCATATTTTAATATTTACATCAAAGATGGATTCATTCTTTATTGGGGCTTTTGGATAGGTTAGGAATTATCCTTAACATATATATGACGGGTACACAAACTAGGATGAATTCCCTTCATATCAATATAATTCTAGGAAAATTCTTGAATTTACTTTTGAAGCATTTTAATGAGTTTCTCTTGCTGAGAGGTTTCTAGATTAGAGTTAATGTTTAAATTTTTCCCTAGATGAATTTCAATCGAGGCATTTTGAGGGTTGGGGTAAAAATCAACTGAAACTGCTAAATTGAGTTGTCTTACCATCTCTTTTGGTGAATGATTATTTTGGGGGTTCTCTTCCATAATGTGCCCTAGGGAAGGGTACAATGAAGTGAGCTCTAGGTATGTTATGAAATTATAGATCAGTTCATCTTCAATATTTCCCCCAAAGACTGATGCTTGTTCCAAATTTAAGATGGGTTGAATGGTTTCATCATCACTATCTCGCACCCAGGAAGGTGCTTTTGAGTCTTGGGAAGGCTTAGAAGGAGGGAAAAGGGTGATATTTTTAGGGAATTTTCCATATGATACCATCATATCTCCTTAATTGCAACTGATACAGGCATTGGTCTTGGCCAACCAGGGTCTTCTTAATATCAGTGGATATCCACCCAAGTTGGCCTTTGGTTGTAAAATCATGAAATATATAGGATAATTCTAGGAATCAACTAAGAGTATCATGTCATCCACAATACCTTCTAGCTTAACAATAAACCTATCAACTACTTGGAGGATAGTAGGGATTGGTCAAAGGTTGGACAACTAGAGTTTTTGCATAGTCTCTTTTGTTATCACATTGATTGTATCCCCTAGATCCATCAAAGTGTTAGGAATGGGTGTGTTGTTTATATGGACGTTAACAACTAGAATCTTTGGGTCTACATATTTGGCTATCAATATTTTTCCTAACATCAAGTATGCTAGATTCCCTATAACATGGACAGTTGGGGGGTCTTTCTCTTCTTTCCTAGATTTCTTAAACACAATTCTCACATTGCTTTGGCATATATTGGGACATCCTTGATTTCTTGAAACAAGGGAATTTTTACACATACATTTCTTAGTTCCCATAAGAGATCAAATTCAATTTGTATTGGGGGTTTATCTATGGTTAGTCTTTTTAAGTAAGGTGGGGATAAAAAATGTTCAAAAGGATTTTGTTGATCTATAATCTCTGAGGTGGATGGTTGTAAGGTTGGGGAGAGTCATTTTTTTCCAATTCATGTTCCTCCTCCTTGTCATCATGTTCTTGAATGACAGGTGAGGCTTGGATATTAAATACTTTCTCAGGGAGTTGTTGTATATCGCCATAGTCCACAAAACATACAAAATAATTTAGAAAAGGAGATAAACTAGTGTTGTAGGTGGGTTGATTTATTTTATTATTCAGATTAGACACGGGTTGGGAAGGAATTTATGGTGGCCTTTGAGGAAGTTGACTATTTGGTAATTCCAATTATTGCTAATGGTGGGTCAAAGGGTGTGGCTAAAGTGTAAATTGTTGAGGTGGTCCAAATGATGTGTACCCTCTCCAATCATGTTGCCAAGGTTGGTTTTGAGCTTGAGGATGCCACTCTTGCTAGGGCATGGGGCCATACCAATTCTGGGGTGAATATTGGTATGGAATAAAGCATTGGGGGTATTGAGATGATTCGTGTGCAATTCCTGGTGGTTGTGGTGGCCATAGTAGTTTCTAGGCTACAAAAAATATTTTTTTATATTCTTTGTTAGGCCCCCCTAGGTATACTACCATAAGATCAAGTAAGGAGGGACAATTTTTATAGCATGGTTATGTTCACAAATTGCACATACTTTTATGCTATCTAGAGGGAATTCCCACAAATAATGCTTCTTCTAGCATTTAGAGTAAAACATGGCTAATGCTATATTAGCCTCCTCTTTCTTCCTCTTAGCATAAAGGATATCTAACTAGTAGTTGAGTGAAAAAATAATGTCAGTTTTTAAATTGTCCAACAAACCCCTTATCTTAGCTTTAGTCACCCCCCCTCCACTATATGACTTTGTAACCTTTAAGAAAATGTCTCTAAGGCCTCTCCCATATTTGGTAGTGCCTTGTGAATAGTTCCTACATAGTTCAAATACTTTTTCGTATGTCAACTCGGAGATATATTTAGCCACCATAAGATTTAGTATGTCTAGACAATCATCTCTAATTCCTCGAAGGAGAATAATGCGTATATTTTCAGGGTGTAAGGCATTTTGTTTTGTTCTCTGCAAGTTATATTGAAATCTCTCAACGTAGTCCTCTAAGATCTCCTCGTCCCTTTGTTTTCTCTTGAAAATTTCCTCCCTGATATCCCTCACCATACAATAATACTAGTACTTCTTTAATAACTTTTTTGTCATTTTGTCCCACGTTCTAATAGATTTTCCCCCAAGCCCCATAAACTAGCGAAGTGTTGATTCTTTTAAGGTGGTTGGGAATAATTTTAGCTTTTGGGCATCAAAGGAATAATCATAACTCTAGCGAAGGACATCGAATTCAAAGAGGGAAGTATTTGGATACTCACTAGGCAAGCCATGGAAGTTGGGTAAGGAAGAAGGTGGAATGTTTTTCATCTGAACTTGGCCATCGGATTCATGGATAGGAAAGTCGAAGCTAATTGGTTCTTTCTATTTCGAGGCTTCTACTTTTTTTCCCATGCTGAGAAACTTGTTTTTCCATAATACCAAGGAATTGTTTGATTTAATAGAGTGATTAGGCTCTTTAACGGTATTCTCAGGAAAGCCTTGATTTTCAGGGTTTGGGGATTCATAAGCGAAGGAGCCTATGAATGTGTTAGTTGTAGACTCAACCCTAGAGGGGATATCATGGATGTTGGATGTTATTTTCTCAATTGGAGTTCTAGGTTGGGGTATAGAGAAACCTTAAGGTTTGCCTCGTCCTCCAGTTTTACTTTCCTGGGTGTTAGTTTTGCGAGTGGCCCCTACTGCACCACATCTGTGAGGGTTTCTAGATCCTCTAGTCATGCATCCTAAAATGAACTAAAAACACAACACATGGATGGTGGTTGATAAAGGATTAATAAGCAATCCCCTGGGCTACTTCCACCATAGTGTTCTTGTCCCTATGAAGAATATAAAACATGTTTCCTATATCCTTTAGTGCCTGCCTGGAAACGACGCCAAAATGATAAGTGTTTCTATATGGATTTATTTTAAGCTAGGAACATTTAGTCATTTAACTTATCAACAAGGGTTACTTACTATTCTTATGAGACACTCACATTGTTTGTGCAAGATAAAGGTACTTTTATTGACTGGTGGAAAAGGTGTTGATACTAACTCATAATCCACATTCTGGAAACAATGATAACTAGTGATAAATATTAATTGAAGAATAAAATTTATTTCTAAAAATAAAACTAAGAATTATAACTCCAAGCCTAATGTAGGGCTACCACTTGGATTCAAAATATATAAACAACAAATACATATACTTTATGCAGCTCTATAATTTAGGCTTCAATGTATTAAAAATTAGCATGAAATGAAAAACAAATATATTTGTAATCACACTACCACATAGAATATAAATGAAATTAATCTATTCAATGTGAAATATAGTGAATGATTACGAAACGATGAAAAATGCAATCCTCTAACACAATAATACTTATATACCTACAACACAGTAATAAGAAAAGAGATACAAATTATAAACTTATAAATAATTGGTAGTGTGGTACCTCTGGAGTGGGCCCTTACTTTGAGTTCCATCTGCCTCACAATCTTTCAAAATAAAATGCTACAGACTTCAAATGCGATCTAACATAAACCAGTTCTTCTTCATTAAAAAGGAAATGAGTATTTATAGTGTTATATCTCTAGCACAATATCATTCCTCTTGGTTCGCTCCCCATGAAGCTAAATCACACTATAATACATAAGTCTAGCTTATGCACAGTTTGGAAAACAAGTAACAAACAAATAACTACTAACAAATGCAATAATATGTATTCCTTTGTGCCAAATCTTGTTTGTTGAGAAGAGGAGCTCGATCCACCACTTTTTCTCATCGTAGGGGTGAATTTTGGCCTTGTTTAACCATGGCACCAGCTAGATAATGTGCCCATACTATTCTCATATTTTCATGGTTTGCAATCAACAAATAGAAGTTAAGATTCCTTTTACATGTGCCCTAACTAGCACCCAGAATCCTCACTAAACAAGTATATGGTTGCTTCAAGATCCTTTCTAAACAAGTATATGGTTGCTCCAGAATCATCACTAAACATGTACATGGTTGCTCTAGTTTTAAAATTGTTTTACCCATACATGTACATGGTTGCTCTAGTTTTAAAATTGTTTTACCCATATTCCAGAAATTAATTGAAATGTTGATGATGCCTCAAAGATCCATTAGAGATTTGGGTGTTTGTATATTCTTCAAAGCCATGTCCAAAATGTTCTTCCCTTCAACCATATCAACACTGGAACTTATTCAAATGTTTTATAAAAGATACCCTGCACTCACATCACACCTTTAGCACATGATTTATAACTAGATGAAAACAAACCAAACACACTTTTGACCATAATCATAGAGGAGAAATAACCAAAATATAATCCATAATATATATGAGCTAGTTTATTAATAAGATAACTAGTTTGATAATAAGTAGGTGATTTGATGGATCAAAGATAAATGAAAAGGGACGTTATTCTAGGCTAAAGGATACCATATAGGAGACTTGACACTTGGTGATGGTTTCCACAATAGTGGTGGTATCCACATTGGGGATGGTGTCTCTATTTGTAGGGGAATTCATAGCAACAATATCCCCATTGGGGGTGGTGTCTCCACCATGACACAAGCATCGAAATTTATTCCACTTGTTTCCAAAATACTTACATTGACATAATGGAAAAAATATATGAATGGCATTGATGATGTAGCCTATGAAAGATTGACCTAAAACATCCCCTTCTTTTGGATTTGTTTCTAAAAACACTCTATTCATCCATTTCCAAAGATGAGAGAATCACGATGTTGAAGACTAAAGAGGATGTGATTAAACACGTTGATCTTCTTGATGCCTATTCATGGTATTTATATAACATTATTCTATAAATCCCCCAATACCCTTCTCATGAACCCCAAACATCGGGGGCATGTCATGTAGTTGACAATATAATTGGTTTGCCTTCCCATGCCACCAACTAGTTTGGTAATATATCTTTATCAATTGGTTTTATCTATTATGGAAATAACTATATGAGAGGATAGTCCATCCTATAGGGGACCCTTTTTACCCTATGTAATACCTAACCCTCTTTATGGAGGATCTTAACCCTCCTATCACAATGTAATAGCATCTTACATTGGGACTAGTACCTTTCATAATGGATATTCTTCCTCTTGTGGAATCCACTCCCCGTGCCCTTTCCCAAGCGTGAACCAATACTACCCATTGTTTGGTCGTCCAAAAGGACAATTTTCTTTAGTATCCTTCTTTCGATCAGCTAATATCAATTTATTCCTACCTTCTCCTTCCGAGCCAAGGCATTCTTTTACACAACAAATAACCTCCTTACCCACCAAACAAACAATAAATCAAGGGAAATAAGAAGAAGGGAAAGAAAAATAACAATAATCACTAAAGTGATAAATAAAACCCTACACAATGGGGAAACCAATAAAATTAAGATAATAATTGGCATCAACAATAATAAAAGCTACAATCCAAATGAAAAAAATAGTATGGAACCACCCAAGAAGGGAAAAAACATTGAGCTTAATGAACCATCCCTACATTATTTATGGAACATGTGGTCCTTACTCCCATCACTATCATGAGTTCCCTAAGCTTCAATGCCTAAAAGGTTTATAGGGTAACATAAACCCCCCAATGGGAATGTTAACCCCCCATAATCAATATTATTGTGTAACATGTTTCCCTTATTGAACTTAGTCACCACCACCTAGGATGCATGCACGTCCTCTTCTTCAACTAGAGACTCTACTTACCAAACCATCTACATGAACTCTAGTGACATACACCTTCAAATACAAACTCGTGCATATGGAATTCCCAAACCTAAACCTACTAGTTTGGGCAATGTGAAACCATCTTATACCAGCCTCTTGTAAATATTATGAGCTAATGTCAACCCCACACTATCCATGCCCAATTTAAGTTCAACTCAAATTGCACATAACCCTCATGCAATGGTGACAAATAATTATAATATCATTGATGACTTAACCTAGTCAACTACCACCATGTTATCATTAGAGGTCATTCAAGATTTCCCTTTCTAACAAAAGGATTTATTGTTTTCTATTGGAACTATCAATCACTATGATCCTCTATTGATAATATTTGACTTGGACAAAGAAGATCCTAGGCTTCATCTATATGTTCCATTCAAAATCATAATTTTGGTAAAAAACCTCATTGTCCATCGTTACATTGTAGTTGAAGGTGACTCTACCTATGTCAAGTCCATTATGGTCTAGAAGCAATTAGGATTTCCCAATTTGATCCCATCTACTATCATCCTTAATTGCGCCTACAACGGATTCCCTTTCTAGTTGTAAGGGATTTTTCAAAATGTTCCTATTCAACTCACAAAAAAACTTTCTTAATTGAAATAGAATTCATGGACACTCATCTTTATTACAATATCATTCTCAGGTGTAGTCATATGTATGCCATGAAGGAAATGGATTTCCAATTCTTCCACACCACAGTCTTCCCCCATGAAATAAATGTTGTCACCCTAAACCAACTTACATATTACAAACCCACTCCACCTTTGAATGTAGACAATTTCTTAACCACCCATGGATCTTTCATTCCACTCTCATCGTATGTTGAGTTGGGCCCTAGTATTTTGAAGAACTCCTCTTTAATTGGGGATTATCATGACATTCATCTATAATTTAATCATCTGGAATCATCTCCCATGCATACAATCCCCTCCTTTTTGGGTCACTATTCCTCCCATCCAAGACACAATCTCTTGATTATGAATTCAAGATGCATCACTTGGAGTATCCCTTAATTCCCTCTACACCATCATCAATTTCAAAGGGTTACATGGCCCCATCCACTAGTGGGTATGGACTTTTCGATAATCTTATCCAATAAGATTCCTTTGTATTTCCACCCCTTGGAGTAGTTGGCACTCTTATCATGACTACCCTCATCCTCCCCAGGTTAACTATTGGATCACTAGTTTGGTTCCTTTATCTTCCAAACCCCACTACTTCCATTGTAGCACCAATACTATTGTTTGTTTCTCTAAATTATCCTTTGGCGATGACCCTCTAGTAATCAAGATACACCCCCAAATCCAAAATATAACTCTAAGCCTTGTGCACAAAATAATAAAGGGAATATCAAATATGGCAATAATGTTAGGGGAACCTATGTGCTCACTCTTAACCTATCCCAACCACTACAATATAAGGGAATTCACCCTCAAACTAACCATTCTTAATCATTTTGTGATGTTTTAGGACACCCCACTCACAATTATCCTATGCTTTTGGAGTTTCACTAGCGTATCCACTCACCCTCTATTTTCCCCTTTCTAGCATCCCCCTCCACATACATTAGTACAAAATGACAATTTTTTAACTATGCAACCAAATACGTTAGTCATGACTTTTTTCATAAGCTAAATACTACAAAATTTGAGATTTTTCGATGTATTTTAAGTGGTGTAGCTATACATTACTAACATAAAATATTAATATAGATTATGGATAAACATGTATGACTAGCCTACCACAATGTGAATATAAATTAGTAATATTTATCACTTATATGTAATTTAATTCTAGTAGTATAGTCATTTTAGCATGCTTTATCATGTTAATTAATATTTTTCATGTTGAATTCATTTTTGCAATATGCATAGATGTGTCATCCATGCTTTTTGAGACCATACCACACAAATAAAAGGTCTCATACATCAAATTTGATATATGAGACCCTCTTGTTCAAATTTGATACATGAGACCCCTTTGTTTGTGGGATGCACAAAGGGATCATTTTCCAAAAAAATAAGGGGGTAAAATTTGATCTATGAGACCCCCTTGTTTATGGGATGGATGGAGGGATCCTTGTACCTCAAACAAGGGGGTGATAACCTCTCACTTCATGTTAGTTAAACACATGTAAAATAAAAATTACAAAACTTGATTTTTTATAGTGTACCTCAATTGTTATATACATTGGAAGAAGATGACCAACATACTATATTATGTCCAATATAAATTAAATAGCTTTGTTTTTCACTTGTTTGGTTGAAAGTGACAAAAAGTGGAGGCATATATCTAAAAAGACACCTAAAGGGAACACACACACACAAGGCCTTGTGTGTGTGTGTAGAAAAATATCAAACCAGAAGGAGGAAAAATAATATTCTTACAATATGAGGTAGAAACCCTATAGTGCAAAACCCTAAAATAGAGAACCCTAAACCTAAGAATTTAGGTTGAAAAATAAATGTGTGTCATGGAAAGATAAGTTGGATCATCACATTCTCAGGACCATAACTTTCATAAACAACATGGATTTCTTAATGTGATACCTCATTGGAAAGCTCATAATTGTATATATGCTTGGAATGGATATATATAACCATTTCCACCATTTCTGTTGTAACATGGTTGATAAGTGACCAAAACTGCATGAAATTGTAGGACTAAAAACAATAACAAATAATACCATTCTTAATATTGTTGGAAAGTTAGTTGTCATTGATGTCAACCCTAGAAAAAGTCCAAGAGATGGGTGTATTTGGAGAAGTATCCCAAGTGGTCCCCTTATGGTGTATCTCTAAGCATGGCGCTCATGGGGAAATGCTTTGAATAATTCTACAAGAATCCCTGGAAATATGGTTAAGTGGTTAAGTAGTTAAGAATCCTCGATGGTGTCGTCATGGAGCCCAAAGTTGATTGAAGAAGAAGACCATGAGGGACATTGCAAATGCATGTAAAAAATCCATACATTGATATTCCTTGTCACATTGTTTCCAATGGTAGGTGGTACATCACATGTTTCCTCACATTTGAGGATATTTTCCCTCTTAAAGATGAAGTCTCAAAAGCAAATGAAGAAGCCCCAGATCTAAGAACAAAAAGTTACAAGTCAACCCCTAATAAGTGTCGCAAACAAGAAGTTATGATGAAATACACAATACACAACCATTCAACAATGCATAACATATTGGGTTGCTCATTTATGATGAATTTCCTCAAATAATGGGTTTGTCCCGTGAAACTCCTGCCTTTTGTCACGCTGGTGGGAATAGGCCATTGTGTGATGGTTGCAATCTTCTTCAGATCCACACTCAGGTCTCCTCCTTCGATCATGTGTCCAAGATAAATCAAGGACATCTTCCCAAACTCACATTTTTTCAAGTTGGTGATTAGTTGCTTCTTCTTTAAGGTCTCAAGTACCTGCATCACATGTGAGAAGTGTTATTTCCATGTGTTGCTAAAGATTAGTATGCCATCTAGATATTCTATTACAAAAGAGTCAATGAAGGAGCGTATCACATCATTCATGAGTCTCTTAAAAGTTATAGGTGCATTCCATAAATCAAAAGGGATTACCAATGATCCAGGAGGATCTCAGTGGCCACCCACATTTTCCAACTGGTTCAAAATAGTTTTTTAGCAACTTACTATTTTTAGCAGTTTTTCAGCTCCCAAACTTTTGGGGCCATTTTAAGGGCCCAAACGATGTTTTTTCATGATCGAGCACCTCAAAGATAAACAAAGGCTCTAATTGAGCCCCCTAAATGAATTTCCTCGTCAATGCCTTTCCAAAGAGCTATCATGCTCCCTAAACAGAGATTGTATGCAAAAGTTACGATCCTGGGAAGTTGAGGTACTAAATTACCCCAACGGGGCCCACATGACTTTTGGTGCTTCATATCCTAGGGTTAGGTTTTTAGATGTCGAGGGTTTTGGAATTCATGTTTATTTTAAAAATGCCTTCAAAGCTTGTTGGCAACCATTTTCATTTCTATCTTTTTTACAAGCTGCCTACACAAGGGTTTTGAACCCTCAATACTCGTCGCAATTCTTTAAAAAAAAAAACGACACTATTTTCTTTCGCTTTTTCATATCGGCTTTTCGTTTTCATTTTCATGACTGCAAGCATGAAAACTTAGAGTTGGAAGTCATGTTGATTACATTAAAATGATATTTTGGATTGTTATAAATCTTTTTGTTTATGTGGTCATAACTCTTTTACCTCCAACTCACTACTGGTCACACATCTATCAAAACACCAAACCACCACTCACTTTGCATTTGACTATTGTTAATATGGTTTCGATTTATCAAATCATTGATGCAATGGTTATTTGATATTTTGGTGTCTTTGATGTAATCGCTGGTGCAATGGTCGACATATTGGTGTTTCTTTTAAATCATACAAATACCATTGTTTATTTAACATTCGGATTGATTTTTTTGGTTATGCATGTCATGGTTTTCAATGATTATTCGTTTGGCATGTTGTTTGCAATGCTTTTGATATACACTATTGTGATTTGAATGAAACATTTTACCAAGGCATCGTCGATTGTACAGCTGACATGATAGTTTTGCATGGTCCCAAATTACTACACCACCCTCGCACACATAAGCATTAACATTCTGCCTTGCATTTCAGGCTGTCTTTGCTTGTTTTGGGGAAGCTGCGGGAAAATGGTTTTGTGTCTACCCTGTCAAACCCCATCACTGATTACCCTGTTGACCGTGTGCTATATGCTATGGCTCTTGTAGTGAGAATCGAACCCAATGGAATCCAAACTTTGTTGTTATTTGATAACGCCCGAGAGGACCTGGAGAGGAATGGATGGTTAGTTTTCATTGAAAAATTCAAGGGTTTCAACCTCACAGTCGCTCAAAAATTTTCCCTTACATTTGATGGATGCAGGGCCAAATTTGGGGACATCCAACTCGAATTAAACGAGGATTTCCTCAGCTCAGCCACTGGTCTGCCAGCCAAAGGGCATAAATGGTTTAAAAATTCGAAGGTGGATGAAGTACCATGGCCGCTCCTATTTACCTCGAGGAAAATCAACAGTTGTGACAAAGGTATGCCAGTTACAGCTCTTAATTCTAGGTGGCATGATTTGTTGGCCATTATCAAGCAATTCATTACATGCGAGGGTAGATACAGTTTAGTTTTCCTATACCACCTTTGACTACTCATGAGTTTCATAGATTTTCCTTTGAATATGCCTCATTTCCTCCTTCGGAGTTTGTATAAAATGGATAAACGTTTCAAGAGGGAGAAAGCCGATTCCAGCCTCTTCCACCACTATTTAATTAAAATTGTTATAGTCCATCATTTGAGGTTGAGTGGTGACTGTTGGGAAGCTTTCTTGTTGAGAAATGGCTTTGTCAGTCCTGAAATTGGACAAGTGGAAAAAACCGTGGTCACAGAACAAAAACCCTTGTCGGGCCTGTCGGGCCCCCTCCTACACTCTTACCCGCTGTTGAACCCTCAACCTACCCGAACGATAACCTACTCAACACCTTGCCTGACTCATGTCTAAAAGACAGTACTAAGCCTATTAAGAGGCCTACAAAGAAAAAGGGTAAGGGTAATAATGATGTCAATTGCAAGGGTAACAAGGTTGCATGCTGGGTATCAAGGTGTTCTCGCAATAAACCTAAAAAAAACACAGACCAGAAACCAATTTTATTGAGTGAAGACTCAGATTCTGAAATCGAACGGTTTCTAACCGAGGAGTATCCATACTCACACAGCCTCTGTTCAGTCAAGCCCTATGACTACGTGTCAAACCTCCCGCCATGCCTTAGAGGTGACCCCAACTTCCCCGGGATCAAGCTCGACAGTGGAACTACTAGTAAATTAAGAGATTCTTCACCTGTAATTACACGGCCTGATCAACCACAGTGCAATGAATGCAACTCTTGGCTCGACCGATATTATACAGATGTCCCTTTGCTCCAATCCAGAATCAAGTCCTTGGAGGCTCAAGTAAATGTGTTAACCAAAGAAAATGACAGACTGCAAGCTAATGATAAAAGGAAGAAGACTACAGGCTCTATGGTTTTCAAAAATGTAGACGCGACCACTGCCATTGTTAATTCAAAAATAGCTTGAACGGATCGAATCCCTGAAACCAAGGTACGGTATTTCAAGAATGATTTCAAAATGATTTTGTTTGCTTTGAATTAGTATAAAGGATTTGTTTGATAAATTGCATCTATTTTTTTTATGATTGAATTGATACAATACGATTATGTTTGTAAATAATAACTAGCTACATAATCGTGAGATTCTGTAGCTAGTCATAAAATTTGAGTTTTTGTTGATTTTACAACTAAACACAATCTGAAATCGTGTATTTTTGTGCATCTACAGGTACACATGAATTTCAAAGGGAATTGGATCGATAGTGGCATCTTTGAACATGTTTTTTTTACACAGTTTTGGATTAGGTTGTTAGTCTTAGATGGAAATAGAAATTTGGGAGATTGTTCCCATATTTTTTGCAAACAGTTTTGATAATTTCCACAAGGAATGTTTTCATCCTGTGGCCTTTATATATCTATTATTTTTGTAAACAAACCATTGCTTCTTGGGAGCAGAGACTATGGATTGATAATTATTCAGACTGGAATGAAAGTGGATGTTTGTACGACTTTAGCTTTCAATACGTTATACTTTTGTTCAAGTTTTAGTTCATTTCAATTTGTAATCAAATTATTGACTACTTTAGATATCATAATTTGCTACAGGTTGATGCTATGCGATTTAAATTGTGTCCATATTTGATGTCTCTCATTTTACATACAACAATTATCCTATTTTAATTTAATGAACAGAAGGTTAATCTTCTTTGTTAAATGAGCAGTTACGTACAAATCTTTGCAGTGGGATTTATCTTAATGTGATTATTTGTAAACTACAAAATTGTTGTTGTTGCATCCTTTACCTGTTCTGTCGTTAGCATTCAAGAGCGTTGTTTCTTCGCATTTATGTGAAGTATTGGAGAATCTGGTGCCGGTTAGCCTCATCAAACAGTGAACGCAGGTGCCTATGTATAGGACAAGTAGGAGATGATAATTTCAGGTTAGTTTGTTATTTTATTTTAATAGTTTAATTAATATGAGAATTCTCTGTAGTTTAGATAGATATACAGTACAGATTACTATTTTTATTGCTTAGTTAGATAGTTGTTGTTTCATTTCGTTTTCATACAGTTATAAAAATCCAAAAATATTAGCTTCACTGTCATAAGACAGTTCATATATGATTTTGCAGATTTCGATCAAGATTTGCATTTTGTAAATACTGTATATATAATGGAGATTTAATTGTATTGATAACTGAGCATTTAATAAGTAGGATTTTTATTTCATTAATATTAATTAGCGAACTGTGAATATATATTAGACCTGTATATAGTTTGCAGTAGCTATTTTTTCACTTAGATTAGTTTCTTTAGCTTATTTTTTTTTTACTTTCCTAGGACGTAGATCGGCCAACGGAGCCGCTAAACCCGTCGGAGTGGATTAATCCAAATGGCTTGGGTTATTTAGACAACCCCGGACCGGATTCACTCCTCCAGTTGACGAGCGGTCAATTTCGCCCGTCAACAGAGCCTCATGGTACTCATGTTCTTGCGAATGAGCATAGTCATCACATCTCTTTTCAGAGATAAGTTGCCACTATTATAGCAAGCTTGTTTTCAGTCTGCATTTTATAGTTTTTCAGCATATTTCTTATTTAATAGAAGTCAATTTCATTGTGTCTCTGTGTTAATATTATAAATATGTAGTTTCATTTCGTTCTGCTCCTAAATGCGAACTTGGAGTCCCTTTCTTCCCAAGGAGTGGGTATCTCTCTTGCTCAACTGAAGGAAATCCTCTAAATATTTTTCTAGCGACATGACTAAGTTTGAATTGTTTCTTTATTCCTTCAAGTACATCATTTAAAGAATGCCTCAATGGGATTTCATACATCACTGTCAACACTAAGGTAAGTGCAAGTATTATGATTTTTTTTCTTCTCTTTCATTTTTGACATTTACCTTTACATGGCTCACAAAAATCGTGTATCATGATCAAGTGAGCTCTCTCTTTCTCTCCTAACATGTTGCAACAACTCTCACATTGCAAAGTCAATGATTACAAAAGTGTAGGTATCATTTTCTCAAATTTCTCCTTTTTAGTTTCATACTTTTACTTTCATAATCTAGTTGTTTCTTTCCTTCATAGTAGTTATAAGATTTGTTTCTTATCTTCCCTCCTCCTAGCATCTCTTTCTTGCCATGCATTATTGTTTGTATGTTTCTTTTCTTTTTTCTTCTTATTGTTAAATATTATTCCCACAAATATCAATTGTAGTTCCAATTTTCATTGTTATAGGGGCATGAGGACCTCCATGATGGTTACTAGGACAAGCCTTATCACATGAGAGAATTCCCTCCTTACGTTGGGGGGTTATGATATCCTATACTTTCAATGGGTTAAATTTACCCTTTCATGGATCATTGATTTTCTTATTGTTTCCATTTTGTTTTCTTCATCTTCTTTCACTTCCTTTCCTTCAATTCACCTTCATATCAACTTTATCCTATTCATTTTCATGTATGAATGCTTCTACCATTGGAGAATATGCAATGCATGGATTTCACACTTCATAGTATTCATACACATACTTCATTGCATGTGAGCAAGGAGAATACTCCATCATGCATTTCCCATACACAACTAGTCCATGGATGACATAGGACCTTCCACTTGTCCTTACAAAAACTCATTTACATTACAATCCCTTCCCTTTAATCACTTTATCATAGTCTAGATGTGTAATTTTGGTTCTTCCACTTGATGTCTAGCACTATGATAGCCATAGCCCCCCCTTGCCTTTGTACCCTTGCATATTTTAACTTTTATTTCATGTTTGGCATTTCTAGACCCTTTGGGTTCTTACTTGGGGATATATTTCAAGTGATTGGCTAGTCTTGGGCACCATTCCTTTGATTTGGTCTCTAGTTAATTGGAAATGCCTCATTTTGGGTCCTTAATATCCCCACATATATTTAGGCATGCTTTTCATGGGTTCCACTTGATCAATCTCTTATTAACCCTTCTCAATTTTTGTGCATAGTGTGAACCATATAATTTCCATACCAAATTGCACATGTCATCAATGATGGTGAATCAATGAGGGTCTTTTCCCAAAATTACTTGCAATACGCTTGTAGAACCCTCGATTCCTTTGTCAAAACTCTTACATGACTTTGAATGGAAAAGCCACCTTAACCACACAATCTTCACATATTCCCTCCATGGAATTCCCAAATCTATTTAATTCTCCTATTAGCTCCTTATGAGAGGTTCTTATAAGTCTTCTTTTTCACTCTCTTATACATTGATACTTCATTGAATTGACACCAAACATTTGATCTATCTCTCTTTTTCCCACTTCTCATGCTCTTGGACTACTTGTATATGGTGTCTCATTTATCCCTCCACATATATAAGACTTCCTCAATAGGTTCTCCACTTCATTGGATTGGTCTCTACCTTACTAGATCAATTGGTTTCTCTAGGGAATCATCGGCTTTGTCCCATCTCTGTAGGTTGGTATACCAACATCACAACCCCAAGAAACATTCCAAAACAACTATGAATGAGAGAGGTGCCTTCTAACTAAGGGCACTTGGGTCATCATACTTACATCTTATGGTTTTGATATTTTATATATGATTAATTTCTTATGTGTTTTATTTTATTAAATATAGTGGAAGATATAGTATCCAATTCTATTTTGTAGCTTATTGGGGGAATTTTGAGGTAAAAAATGGGCCTCAAAATAAAAAAATGTTTTATCAAAATCAACTTTTAAAGGACCAACAGATTCAATATGTTGATGTCAACCATATTAAGGGTAAATATTTTCGAAGGGAAAGGAAGAAAACTATTTTTTTACATTTTTTACTTATTGCCTTATAGGTTTACTCAAATTTCATGTGTAGGCACTCATTGGATGTGGAATAAAATTCCTCATCCAACTGTAACCCACTCTACACATTTTTGATAGACCCACAATGAGATAAACTGGAAATACATCGAAAAAATGTGTTTTTATAGGTTTACTCAAATTTCACGTGTAGGCACTCATTGTATGTGGAATTAAATTCCACATCCAACAAGCACCTGCTCTGCAGACTTTTGATAGGCCCACAATGAGATAAAATGGAAATACATGAAAAAATGTGTTTCTATCAAAATTTTATCTCACTTTGGGCCTATCAAAAGTATACAAAGTGGGTGCTCATTGGATGTATAATTTAATTATGCATCCAAAAGAAACACGTTTTTCCCCATGTATTTCCACTTTATCTCACTTAGTGTCTATCAAAAGTATGTCGAGTGGGTGCTCTTTGGATGTGGATTTTAATTATGCATCCAACAAGTTCCTACACTTAAAATTTGAGTAAACCTATAAGGAGATAAGTCAAAAATATGATTAAAACAAATAGTTTATTTCTTTCCCTTTGAAAAACCATAGCTCTTATTTTATTATTTTAACTATTACTTTATTATTTTCCTTAGAAGACCCATTTTGGACCTCAAATTTCCCTAATTGAAGGATTGGGAATATCCAAGTATGTTAAGTAAGTTTTATTCCCTTTGATAACTACCTATTACATGTTTCCTTTCCCTGGTCCAAGTACCTTTCCATTTGCATTGATATTTTAGTTGTCTTCTTTTTAGAAACTAGTTAAGATATTTGGCTCCATTAGGACAGTTAATAAACCCCATGGCATTTCATGTTTTCTTGTCCAACATATGTAAAGGGGTTAATTGATTTAATGTTTACTTGTTTATTTCTTACATTGTATCAAGGGGTAATTAGGTTGTGTTGTCTCTTCTTTCTCTTTCATTTCCTTGAAAGTATATGATTAGGGCACATAGACTTGAAGAGAATAAGCCCCATTTTGTTTCACATTATCTTATTAATTCATTGATTTATCTACTTGTCATTGTTAGGACTTACGAGAACTTGACACTTCTTTATAAAACTACAACCCTAAATATGATATAATCAACTCTTAACCTTGGACAACATCATATTATAATATCTAAATTGCACAACATCTTCCCATCGAACAATCAAAATAAGCAAAATATTAAAACCAAACATAATTAATTAAAAATTAAAGACATACAAGAATATTATTAACACACCTTGCATCAAAATAGAAGATGACATATCACCTTAACATTTTTAGCATATTCCCCTAAGGTCTAGAACAGTCGGTGAGGGAGTGTGTTGTTAAGGCACTCGGTAAGTGAAAGTCACCAGTTCGAAACCCCTGGGGACACCTCAAATCCAGCCATGTTAAGGGTTGGTGCGGTGGTGGCATCTCAACCAAGGCAATCCCTTGCCAAGTAAAAAGATTCAAGATTACTAAAGAAAAAAAAAAAACATTTTTATCATATGAAAAGAAACAAAAATTATAAATAATAATATACATAATAACGAGACATATCACATTAACGTTTTTAGCATATGAAAAGAAACAAAAATATATAAATTATAATATACATAATAACAAGTCATAATGATAATACTCTCCCTCAATATCAGAGGGGTTGGAGGGCCCCTAAAATCCTCCGCATTTCCCTTGACATCATCTTCCTTCAGGAAACCTGGTAGATGGGCAGAAAGCCAGGTTCTTCCTTAACAAGTTTCAACCTGACTAGATTACTTGCACTGTAAACTCATTGGGTAACTCTGGAGGCCTTGTTGTTGCATGGGACTCCAACAAATTCGACTTAGTACCATACTTGAGCTGTGGAGGCATTCTACTCATTGGAAATTGTTGATGGAACAACCTACAAATAAACTGTTGGAATAATGTATAAATTAGTATCTACGCCACTAAGTTGTTGTGTGCCTTTCAGATTTAGGGTTTGCTGGTGGTTTCAGATTCACCTTTATTTGAGGTCAGTTCAAGGTTGTTGTGAGCACATTTGTACAATATAAATGTAATTGATTGGCTTCAATAATTAATCAAGTGAGCTCTGCTCATGTATTCAGTTTGGTTCTGCATCTGTTGTTTAATATGGTATCAGAGCTCAGGGGAGCTACCCGATTCTTAGTAGTAAGAAAGAGCATTGTTGGAGAGTGCATATCACTGCAGAAGAGACGCAGAGTATTATTGCATTGCAAAAGTGTGAAAGTGTTGTCGTGCATGCCGTGAAGGAGAGTTCTGCCATTTGTTGCAGACGTGGAGAAGGGAATCCATCGAGGGAGCTGTCAAGTGCTTCGATTGTTGAAGACGTGCAGACCGATTTGTTGTGCAGACGTGAGGGCATTGAGCCGTGGTAATATCCTTAGCGTTGTGGGATCAACCGAGGGAGAGAGTTTTTGTGCGTGAGGAGAACGCAGACACAGATTTAGAATTTCAGTTTTGTAAAGACCTGCTCTGGGTGGATTGGATAGTGATTGTTGCATTGTCAAGCCAAATAATTTAGGTGATTGAAGTATTTTGGTTATTGTTTCTGTGTATTACAAAATGGAAAATTCTTTAATTGATTCATACATAAATGAATCAAATAAATTAGATGGATCCAATTATGTAAATTGGAAATTTAATATACAAAAAGTGGTGGAAGCATCTAGGGTTTGGCCTATTGTCTCGGGAGATGAGGCAAAGCCTGCCACTGCTGCCCAAGATTGGGAGAAGAGAGAAAACAAAGCCAAAGTTTTTCTCAAAATGTCTATAAAAGACAATATCATTCTACATATAAGAGATTGCAAAACATCTAAGGAGACGTGGGACATCTTGAAAGGTTTGTACCAAACTGCTAATACAAACCGAGTTTTGATTTTAAAAAGCAAATTGTTCTCAATCAAAATGGAGGAAAATGAAAATGTTACTAATTTCATTTCAAGAATCAAAGATTTAAAAGATAAACTGGGTGACATAGGAGAAAAGGTCTCACCCACTGATCTAGTAACTGTGACGTTAAATGGCATGCTATAAGACTACCATATGTTCATAACAGGTATTGTGGCTCAAGAGAATGCTTTGACATTTGAAGAACTTGCAGGTATTCTTCTACAAGAGGAGGAACGTAGAAGCCATCTCACCGGAAAGCCTCCACATTCAGATTTGGCATTGATGGCAAAGGGTAAAGGAAAGCCTTGGGAATGCAACAAAGGAGGCAAACCTCAATATGCAAAAGAACATAAAGGTATGACATCTCCTCGGTCTCATACAAATCAGAGAAAGAGTTATTCATGTTATAATTGTGGAAAGGATGGACATCATGCTAAGGATTGTTGGTATAAGCATAAACATGAGAACAAATATAGAAATCCGAGGCATAATAGTAATTTTGTTGAAAGGGATGATAATGGTAATAATGAATTCCACAAATTAGTCATATCAGATGTTGCTTTGTCAGCTGAGACAGATGATGTGCATGCATGGTATGTAGATTCTGGTGCATCAATCCACATGTCTTGTAATAGAAATTGGTTTGACAGTTATTGTGAAACTAATGATGGTGCTAACATTTACCTTGGTGATGAACGGTCACATCAAATCAAAGGTTATGGGGATATCTCTGTTACATTACCAAATGGTAGTGTTAAACAAATACAAAATGTAATGCATGTACCTGGTATAAAGAAAAATTTAATTTATGTTTCCACCATAACAGATCAAGACATGAAGGTAGATTTTGCAAAATCACATTGTCTTGTGAAGGATGTAAAAGACCATTATAAAGTGGTTGCTACAGGAGTCAGAGTTGGAGAACTATACAAGCTCGATGTGACGATGAAAGGACATCAAGCTTTGGCTTCAACAATGATGCCAACAGAGGTATTGTGGCATCAAAGGTATGGACATGTAAACTATAATGATTTGTTGCTTCTTCATAAACAAGACATGGTGGAAGGACTTCCACTATTAAAGAATGAACATAGTGCATGTGATGGGTGTGTTTTTGGAAAGCAACACAGAGAAGAGTTTCATTCTCACATAGATAGAAGAAAGAGGGATATACTTGAACTTGTGCACACAGATGTCTGTGGTCCCATGCAGACAAGGTCTATTGGAGGAGCATATTATTTTCTTATTTTCATTGATGATTGCACTAAATACACATGGGTGTATTTCATGAGAAAGAAAAGTGATTTTTTTGAATACTTTAAGGAGTTTAAAAATTTGGTTGAAAAGCAAATTGGCAGGTGCATCAAAATTCTCAAATCAGATGAAGGGGGGGAGTACAGATCTGGGGCTTTCGTCAAATACTGCAAAGAAAATGGAATTCTACAACATTTCACGGTACTGCACACTCCTCAGCAAAATAGAGTGGCAGAAAGGAAAAGCAAAACCTTGGTTGAATGTGCACGAAGTATGCTTCAAGGTAAAAATCTCACTAATGGTTTTTGGGCTGAAGCTATTAGAACTGTTGTTTATCTAAAAAATAGAAGTCCTACTAAAAGCTTAGATCATAAAACTCCATTTGAAGCTTTTTATGGTTATAAGCCTGTTGTGAATCATCTGAGAATATTTGGAAGTAAAGATTTTGCTCACATTCCCAAAGTGGATAAGAGAAAGCTTGATGCAAAATCCATCAAGTGTATTTTTCTTGGTTACTATGATGAGCATAAAACATATAAGATGTTTGATCCTAACATGCATAAAGTATTTCCAAGCAGAGATGTATTATTCCATGAAGATACAGGTCATAAAGTAGATAGTCATAGTGAATGGAAAATTCCTCATGACTATATTGTAGAAGATGCACATGTAATACATGTACAGAAAGAGGATCAAGAGAAGGAACAGAAACAGGTACAGGGTTAGGATCAAGAAAAGTTTGAAAGAACTACACCTCAAAGTAGAAGAAGAGATGCTAGTACCAAGACTCCAAGTAGGACATCTCGTTAGATTCATACACCTATTAGGTACAAAGATTATGCTTTGATGACTCAAGTAATGAACACTATAGAACCTGTAAATTATAAACAAGCTAAAAAAAATAAAGTTTGGAAGGATGCAATGAAAGAAGAATATTATTCAATAATGAAGAATGAAACATGGGAATTAACAGAGTTGCCTGAAAACAAAGTTCCAATTGGATGAAAATGGTTGTTTAAGTCCAAATTTAATGCTGATGGTAGTATAGATAAATATAAAGCAAGATTGGTTGCAAAAGGGTATTCACAAAAGGAGGGACTTGATTATGTAGATACTTTTGCACCTGTAGCTAAGTTAAACACCATTAGATTGATGATTGCATTAGCTACAAAACATAAATGGAACCTACATCAGTTAGATGTTAAGTCTCCTTTTCTGAATGGAGAATTAAAGGAGGAAGTATATTTTGTACAACCTGAAGGATTTGTTAAACAGGGACAGGAACATTTGGTCTGCAAATTGAAAAAGGCTCTATATGGATTAAAACAGGCACCCAGGTCATGGTATGAAAAGATAGACAATTTCTTTCTGCAAAAAGGATTTGTGAAGAGTAAGAATGATCCAAATCTCTATATCAAGAAAGATGAAAAAGAACATATTGCTTTGATTTCTCTCTATGTTGATGATCTAATCATGACAGGAAATGCTTCTAAGCTAATTGATGAAATCAAAAAGCAGTTATCACAAGTTTTTGAAATGAAGGATCTAGGAGAACTACATTATTGTTTGGGTCTTGAAGTATGGAAAGAAGATGGTGTGACACTGGTTACGCAAAGCAAATATACCAGGGAATTGCTTCAGAGATTTGATATGAATGAATGCAAGGTGATGTCTACTCCATTAGAACAGAATGTTAAGCTCTGTAGTGATGATGAGACCAAGGAAGTGGATGGAACTCTGTATCGACAACTGGTGGGAAGTCTGAATTATCTCACCACAACCAGGCCAGATATTGCCTACTTAGTCAGCATCCTTAGTCAGTTCATGGCTAAGCCTCATGAGAGTCACTGGAAAGAAGCAAAAAGAGTCCTTCATTATTTGAAAGGAACTATTGATTTTGGTATTAAATATACTGATGAATTTGATGTTGAGTTGGCAGGTTATTCTGATTCTGACTAGGCTAGAAATCTTAGTGACAGAAAGTCAACCACAGGCTATGCCTTTAGAATTGGTTCAGGGGTCGTATCATGGAGCAGTAAGAAACAACCAATTGTTTCTTTGTCTAAAACTGAAGCCGAGTACAAAGCCTTGTGCAGTACTACATGTGAAGTTGTCTGGATGAGGAGAATTCTTGAAGACATGGGAGAAGAACAAAAGGCACCCACAGTTATCAATTGTGATAATCAAATTTCAATAAAACTTGCTAATAACCCTATGTATCATGCTAGAACTAAGCATATTGGAATCCAACATCATTTTGTCCGAGAAAAGATACAGTCAAAAGAGATTGACTTAATCTATTGTAACACAGATGAAAATATGGCCGATATTTTCACTAAGCCTCTTGAAAAGACAAAATTTGAAATTTGCAGAGAGTTGCTAGGTGTGGTAGAAAATCCATTTCTCCATTAAGGGGGAGTGTTGGAATAATGTAGAAATTAGTATCTGCATAACTAAGTTGTTGTGAGTTGTTGTGTGCCTTTCAGATTTAGGGTTTGTTGGTGGTTTCAGATCCACCTTTGTAGGAGGTCAGTTCAAGGTTGTTGTGAGCACCTTTGTGCTATATAAATGTAATTGATTGGCTTCAATAATTAATCAAGTGAGCTCTACTCACATATTCAGTTTGGTTCTGCATATGTTGTTTAATATAAACCTCCTCAATACATACGGCACTTGCCTCCATAGGAAAACTTTTTGGGAAACAGTGGAGTCATGCGGCCTCCTTGACCTCCAAAATTTAATAATCGCCGATGATTTAAATTTCACAACTAGCTCGGGTGAAATTTGGGGAAACTCCGCTACCAAGGACCATTGGTAGATTATTTCAACACCCTCTTTCTGGCTCACGATTTGATAGACATTCAACCGGAATTCTTGGCTCCAACATGGCGTAACAGAAGAATGGGATCGACATCCATTTCCAAGCGTCTCAATCGTTTCTATATTTCAGAAAATCTTCTTTCATTGGATGACAGGATCAGGACATGGGTGTACTCTCCATTTTTATCAGATCACACACTGACTCTTCTACAATTTGGCACATATGTTGTACGTATCTCCCCTCCCTTCAAATTAAATTCGTGTTGGCTAGCCGAGGATGGTTTCACTGCTATTGTTTATGCAATGTGGAACGACCCCAAATTCTTGAGTGAATCGGGAATCCAACAACGCTTTTCCTGGAAGCTAAAGCTGCTTAAATCACAAATAACAATTTGGGCCAAGTAGCACAGGCAATCAGTTGTCCATTGTTTATAGGAGATGGAGGTTAGAATAAATGATATACATCTCAACGATATCTAGGATGGGCCTGCTGGGAGCAGACAACAACAATTACATGATTATGAAATAGAGAGGAATAAGTTATTACTTGCAGATGAAGCCCTTTGGAGGAAAAGGTGTAGACTAAAGTGGATTAAATGCGGTGACCTGAATAAAAAATTCTTCCACAGATTTGCAAGCAACTCTAGGAACAATAAGCACATTTGGGAAACCTTGGATGGCTCAGGGACTACACACAGTGGGCAGTAAGCTATTAAGGATGCAACCACTTGCTTCTTTAAAACTTTCTACGATGCAAAACCACTTTCCACTCTGCAGGACCAGGTTGATGTGGCTGAGTTATTCCCCCGCTCGGTCACTTTTGAGGACTCCACACTCCTAGACAGCCCCTGCACTCTACAAGAAATTCATAATGCTTTAAAATCCTTCACATTGGATAAAATCCTTGGTCCCAACAGCTGGACCATGGAATTCTATTTGCACTTTTTCAATTTGGTGGGGACGGATCTTTTGGAACTCGTTGAAGACTCCAGACAACATGGTAAGGTGATTGGGGCGATAAACTCCACATTTTTTACCCTTATTCCAAAAGAAAATCATCCAACAACATTTGGAGACTATCAACTGATTTCCCTCTGCAATCTTTGCTACAAGCTCATTTCAAAGATAATTGCAATCAGAATCAAACCTATTCTCTCACGATCATTGTCAGTCGAACAACTTGTTTTTTTAAAGGGTCGTCAAATTCTTGATGCTATAGGCACCACACAAGAATGTCTACACAGTGTAAAAAAGAAAAACTCACCTTCTCTCATTCTCAAGCTTGATCTAAAAAAGGATTTTGACTGCATAGACTAGGACTTTCTTCGATTGATTTTAATCTAGTTTGGTTTCAACCAAAACACCCTAAATTGGATAATTAGCTGCATCACCAGTGCAAATTTTGCAGTGCTCATAAATGGAGAACCCTCCACCTTCTTCCACAGTGGTAGAGGACTCCATAAGGGCTTCCCACTATCTCTGCTCTTATTCATCCTGGCCATGGAAGGCCTTAGTCTTCTTCTAAAAAAATGCCAAGTTGAAGGTAGGATTACAGGGATAAAAGTCTCAAGATTATTGAAAATCCTACACCTCTTTTTTGTCGATGAGATCCTCATAATGACAAATGCCATCCTTCTCGAATGGAGGGAAATCTCCAGAATATTAAAGATCTTATGCTCAACCTCGAGCCTTCAAATTAATTGGTCCAAGTCGACCTTCTACTTCGACAATATACCTGCACAAAACTTGGAACATTTGAAGACCATTTTCCCTCATAATTTTGTCCACCTCTCCATTGGTTTTAAATACCTTGGATACTTCATTAAGGCTGATCATTACAATGCATCTGATTGGGACTGGTTAATTACAAAGGTGGAAAAAAAATGGGCCACTGGTGCAACATATGGCTCACCATTGGAGGTCGCTACACTCTCATAAAATTTGTCCTTGAGGGACAACCAATTTACTAGATGGTGCTTGTATCCATTCCCACATCTGTACTAGACAAGCTCAAAAAACTCACATACAGTTTCCTCTGGTCGGGCAGCATGGACCATCAAAAAATACACCTCTACAATTGGGAATCGATAACAAAGACGAAATCCAAAGGAGGCTGGGGGATTAGGAATATATTCAAATTCAATCAAGCACTGGCTGCAAACTCCCTCTGGCATGCCTTAAATTCTAGAGGCATCTAGAGTGACGTCATAAAAGACAAATATTTACCCTTCACCTTCGTCGCCTCTTGGCTTTGTTCTGGGCTTCCTCTTGAAAGAAATGCTTCTAGGACTTGGAGGATCATCACAAAATCAATGCAATGGATCACTAGATGGCTTTGCTGGAAACCGAGGTCCGACCACTCCATCATTGTTGGCAAAGACCGCATCATCGGACTCAATAACGCTTCCTTACTCTCTCCACCATTAATCAATCATTTAAACTCAAAAAATACTTATTTTCTCTATCAATCTCGACACACCAGCGACCATAGAACCTAGGCTATAGGCTGGAAAACCGACAACGATTTTGAATTCCCATCGGAACTAGTATTGGAGTGGGAAAATGATTGCACAGAGCTATCCCGCGCGGGTATCATCCTAAAATATTTGGTGGAGCATATGATGTGGGACAATGGTGACAATACTAGCCACATTACTGTCAAAAAACTCTATTCGACCATTGCAAATATAGCTTGGCATAACAATATCACTGGCTGGCGCAAACAGTTCTGGAATTGGAAAATTCCACTCAAAATCAAGTTGTTTACCTGGATTACGTTGGAAAACAAAATCCCCACCTGGGATTCACTTCAGAAAAAAGGTGGGTTGGTCCAAGTATATGCCAACTCTGCTTCAGGGATGAAGAGACAACATACCACCTCTTTACTCATTGTTAGTTCTCTAGTCTAGTATGGGACAAAATCGAATTGGTCAGTCACTTAAAAACTGCTTGGACAAGGATCTCCATTTCTTCTTGCCTTGACCATTGGACTTCTGCTAAAAGATTTTATAAATTACTCCTTCCACTGGTAATTTGACATATTTGGCTGGCTAGAAACTATAAAATATTTGAAAACAAGACACCCTCATCCATTGTTGTTGCTTTTAAAGCTCTTGGGTTGTTTCAAAACTGGAAAGATATTTACCCGGACACTATTAAAAAAAATACATTAGTCAGGCCACTCTTCACAAATGATTATCCGATCGGGTGGTTCGACGACGCAACTCAACAAAATAGAACTCTGAGTGGTGCAGGTGGACTGATAAAACTCAGTATAACTTAATTTACAAATGGACTCTTTGTTGCGGCCCAGGCACCAACACAAGGGTAGAACTATTGGGTTGATCCAGGTGGATATCAATGGCCACCCACCTTCTCCAACTGGCCCAAAACATGTTTCTGGCAATTTTCGTAATTTACTATTTTTAGTAGTTTTTCGGGTCTTGAACTTCCAGGGCCATTTTGAGGCCCTAAACGATGTTTTTTGGGGTATGTTGCGGTAGAAGAATTTCATCATGAAATTTTGTGCAAATGTTGTAGTCCTCGGATAGATCTTTCCAATGGGCTATTATACGCCTAAAACGAGGATCGTATGCAAAAGTTACGACCCTGGGAAGTTGATGTACCAACTTACCCAAACGGGGCCCACATGACTTTTGGCGCTTCATCTCCCAGGGTTAGGTTTTTGGATGTCTAGGACTTTTGGCATTCCGGTTTATTGTAAAAGGGCCTTCAGAGCCTCATTGTAATCATCTTCTTGCGAATGCGAGTAG
>ML786450.1:191461-252203 GCA_009831015.1 Picea engelmannii | reverse complement strand
ATCATCCTTCACATAAATGAAGGAAAGTAGTTTGTGAACCCATGGTAAAGCTATTCTTAGTGTGGAAACACATGTTTAATATATACCATAAGATGGATTCATACCTCCCTATCAAATAAAAATAAGAATATATTTTTAAAAATGTTATGATACCTGATTTGAGCTGATGAGAATATGTGATAAAGGAGATTAGATCTCTATTTGACTCCATGAGAATGCGTGTTGATGACATGAGGTTTACAGCTCTCCAAGACTCCACATATAGGAAGGAAGGAATGTATCTTGGGAGAATAAACTTGCCTTGGAATTGAAGTACAAAATTAAGTTGAATAAAATGACAAAACATTATTAGATAAATATGTATAGCTGTTTAAGGGGTTTTGGGTCTATTCTCGGTGAGATATATTGTAAAGTTTGTTTGCACTCAGTTTATATATATATATATATGTGTGTGGGGCGTAGGGGCTTATGTTTGATTTGATATTTTTATGGAGTTAGGTTTTATAATCAAGATCGATGGTAAAGTTAGTTGGGTTTTATTTGATATTTTTATTGAATTAGATTTAATAATTAAAATCATGGTTTATCTAATTTATCATTAATGAAACATGAAAAAATATTATTCAAAAATTTTCTCCAATAATTTTCTTAATAAAAAAGATACCTAACTCTTTAATAATTTTAACCAATTTAATCATAATAAATTTAATTTCATGTTAATTAGATATCTACGTTTTCAACATAAAATTTCACTTGAATTTGCTGACTTTTGAAATTCCCAAAAGATCATTTCAAATACTCCAAAGGTAGTCTGAAAATACCCATCCTCGTACTCCCAACAAACGCATATATAACATCCACAAGTTTTGAATCATATTCCTTCCTTTCGTACATTGCACTCGATTGAAATTTATAAATACATTACCCATCTCTGTCCTGTTAGTCAATAGATTCAAAACCATGGCAGGGTACCTTCTGTCAAAGGTATTTTCTTATTTCATATTTTTCTATAACAAGAAAGCAAGGCTGACTGGCAATTCCCCTGATTGCAGAGAGCACGCCCTGCTAAACCATGTCCTGCAAACTGCAGAGAGGGGAAATGCAGAGTCTGTGCTGAGAGCTATTGTCAATTTTACTAGCCATACTTGGCTGCCAATTTTAGGGGAGGAGAAGGGTTCTATTTTGGATGCTGCAGTGCAGGGATTTAATCCCAAAGTGGCCTTAGAGATCGGAACTTACTGTGGGTATTCTGCCATTAGAATTGCTTCAAAGATGACAAAGCCTGGCAGCAAGCTGGTTTCGGTAGAAATGAACTCAGAGAACTGTGCAATTGCCAGAGCAATAATAGAGCACGCAGGTGAAATTTTCTGCAATTATAATATAGCCCAATTATTTTGTTATCTCATATTCTTATGACATGATATCAGAGATGGGTATTGTCCTTTGTATTAAAAAATATCTGTCTCTCTTCGTGTTTGGTTAGCAGTGTAGTCCTCTGAAGGATTGTTATAATCTTAAAGCATGATATCGGAGATTGGGTATTGTTCTTTGTATTAAAAAAAGTCTGTTTCTCCCTCTGTTTGATTAGTAGTGTAGTTCTCTGAAGTTTTTCTCCCTCTGTTTGATTGGCAGTGTTGTTATCTGAAATGTTTCTCGCTCTGTTTGATTAGCAGTGTAGTTCACTGAAGCCTTAGGGTACTGTCAAGGACAAAAGTTATGTTAATTCTGACTTTAGTATGTTAATTTGGACTTTGTTTTGGAGGAATAAAAACCCAATTAAATGTGATAGCATTTTCCTTCATTTTTATATTAAATTGATCAATGATTTTGATATTATACTTTGGGATTGGTAATTAATAAATATCATGATTTTGATATTATACTTTGGGATTGGTAATTAATAAATATCATGTGATGGTTGCATTTTAACTATCTTGTAATAGGATATATGTTTATTTATAGTGTATTATAATGTTGAAAATTTTAATAATTTATCAAACTAATTTTACTTTCTGAATTTAAACTTGTAACTTCTTAAGAAGAAACACTTATTCTTAATCATTAGACTCACTCTATATAATCATTATAAACTAGCTCATTTTATTAATATTTAATATTTTAATTTTTATTGATTTGTTTTATATATTTATACAATTTTATTTTTTATTTATTTTATTAATTTTAATTTTATTTTTCAAACATAGAATCAAAAGATATCTTCTAATCTTTATATTAATTTTTATAGAGGCTAAGTGATTTTATTTTCTTTAATAAAAATCTTTTCTTTTTTCATTTGGAATTTCAAAGCCAACACTTTTTCATTCCTTCATTGTCCATAAATGTAGTGTTATTTTCTATAATGTGAAAGAGATTTCAATACTTTACATATGCATAGATATATTAAGCTATCTTTCCTCTTATTCTAAATGGAGGCTTCCTATTTTTTTTAAAAGAAAATTTTCTGAATTTTTTATGTTTTATGGATGATAAACGAACTCTAGTTATATCTGGCTCTAGACCCATTAAGTTAATTCTAAAGATTTACTAAAAGTTTTTTACATATTAATAGTTCATTTTTTTTTTAAATGATGAAAGCTCTTCTGTTACAACACAAATCAAAATGCTGAATACTTGTTTTTAATGAAAATTCTTCATTTCAACCAGATTGAACCACTGTTCTGAGGAATGTTTAGTATGAAATTGTTTTTAAAAATTAAAATGAAGCACTGTTAAGTGTTTTTTCCCATGAAAGTTCATTCAGCACTTAGAATCACTGTTAAATGCCAATAGACTATATCAACATATAATTCTTGCATTTTCATGAAAATGAAAATAAACACACAAATGTCTGTCAAGGGTAAATCAAGCAAATGGGATTAATGGTGTTAATAGATAACCATATCAACATATAATTCTTGCATTTTTATGAAAATGAAAATAAACACACAAATGTCTGTCAAGGGTAGATCAAGCAGATGGGACTAATGGTGTTAATAGATCAGTGTGTGATTGTGGGTTTTGCATATAAAAAACCACAGGTTATAATGACAGTTTGGAGAAATCAACCTTGCTTCATGCAGTTGAGATACTGCCTAGTTACCAATTCCCTAATCCAATTGATACAAATAAATAAATAATAAACATACAAATTCCTATGAACCACATTGTAGTGCATATTCTCATCGAAAATTATAAACACACAAGTGTTATTATAAACACTGAATTTAGAGTGCACTCCAGCTTCTTCACAGAATTTGTTGAGTGATAGCCTTAGGCTTGACGCTGGAAATGGGTATGTTGGAATTTTAACAAATCCTTGTATTAATTTGTTCTCAAAAATTTCAGAGAACTCCCAATTTTGATCAACTTCGAGTATTTTGTTGAATCATGGTATTAGACTAAAGGCTAAAAATGGGTATGTTTCCATGAATTGACTTCTAACAGGACTTTAACTTGTTCTGTCATCATCAGGATTGTCCTCAAAGGTGACAGTGTTCAAAGGAAAATTGAATAAAGTGGTTGATGAATTAGAGATTCTCCTGAGTAAAACGAAAGCCCCGCAATTTGATTTCATATTTATGGATCACTTCAAGAACTGTTATCTACCAGATTTTCTGTTACTCAAGAAAAAAAACATACTCAGGAAAGGAACAGGCATTGTTGCAGACAACATCGGATTTCCGGAAGCCCAGGATTACTCAAAATATTTGAAAGAGCATCCCGAAGAATTGAAGACTGAGGAATACAAGTCTGATGTGAAGTTCTTGAATTGGTTGCCATGCAAAATGACAGTGTCTACTTATGAACCAGAAGGCGACGACGCTTTGATTTGTGAATTAATTGAATTAGTTGTCTGAATATCTAAATGACCATGTAAAGGGCAAATTCTCATCCTCCTTTCATCAAATGCCTCATACTATATATATATATATATATATATATATATGATCTTGTGATTGAGGTGGATATGAAGAACAATATCTTACATGATGTATGTAACCTTAAAATATATAAAGAGACCAGGGATTGCACATTCTCATTATCTACATGGGTCTGTAATGGAACATGGGTGTCATTATGTTCTTTCAGTATTGGGGACCTGTCATTATGTTCTTTCAATGTTGGGGAACAACTGTAATTCAATCATTGAACCATGTAATATAATGGAATAAGGAGAAAAAATTTCAATAGCAGTTGTCCTGTTATTCAATTTTGAATCAAAAACAATTTTTCAAGGGAACAATTGTAATTTAATCATTGAACTATGATAGTAGTTGCCCTGCTATTCAATTTTGAATTATGATAGTAATTGCTCTGCTATTCTATTTTGAATTATGATAGTAGTTGCCTTGCTATTCAATTTTGAATCAAAAGCAACTTTCCAATACATAAAGACTCGAACCCATTTCAACATACTCATTATGAATTTTTATTCATGTCATTATGGAAATTGAACCAGAATATAGAGAATAACAATCATTCCTGAAAACCATCCAAACTACATCCAATTAACATAATAATATGTTTTATTATTATTATTATTCAAGAAGATGTAATTAATTTATAATATTTTATACTAAAAATTAATTAAAGAAAAAGAGAAATACTAAGTAAATAATTATAATCAAATCATATTAATCCATTAATATATTAATGGAATTAATTAATCAAAGATAATACTCTGTGGTTGTCCTTTTTAACATAAGAATGATAATATATTAAAATTTACATGTCATCTTAAATTAATTTAATTTTGGTAATCAATATAAATAAATTTTCATCAAAATATATTAAAAACATCAAACTTTAATAACTTGAAAGACCTGTTTAGATAAGTGAAACCATTCTAAAAATTAAAAAAAAAAGTAAAATTTTTATTTTAGTTATTCTTTATTTTGTAAATTTTGTTTTTTATTGTTATTCTAAATATCATTTTTTCTTTTAACAAATTTATTAATATTTATAATTATAAAAACTTTTATTCTAAAAAAAATAAATTTTATTTTAGTTATTTTTTATTTTGTAAATTTTATTTTTTATTATTATTTTAAATATTAATATTTATAATTATAAAAAAGTTTATTCTAAAAATAAAAATAAAAAATTAAATTTTATTTTAGTTATTCTTTATTTTGTAAATTTTATTTTTTATTATTATTCTAAATATCTTTTTTTCTTTTAAAAAATTTATTAATATTTATAATTATAAAAACTTTCATTTATTTTTTGGTGATTTAAATAAATTTAACATTCTTGAAAATTTCAAGTATACTTTTCTAACAAATTACCTGTATGATTAAACAACCTGTATGATTAAACCACTTTAACTTATAGGATTTAAATAAATTTAATTGAAAATTTTAAGTGTACTTTTTTAACAAATTACATGTATGATTAAACCACTTTAACTTGTAGGAACTTTTCATGCTTTTATTATTCATGTTTGTTCATTTTTACTTATATGAGGAGTTGTATTGATACTTGCTTTCCCTTTACTCACAGTTCGTAGAAAGTAAAATTCATTGAATCAATGTATATCATTAGTTTTAAGAATCTAGACCATCAAAGCATCTTAAATGTTATATAAGAGGAAAAATTATTAAAATAGTAAACTTAATGATATTGCAATAATTTTTATTTTTTATTTTTTGTTTATTTATTTTTATATTAACTATAAAGGGTGGAGGTTTGTATTAAAATAGGTTACGCTTAAATAATATAGCTAAAAATTTGACAAATAGGGTAGAGTGGAAAGTCAAATTTGACAAATGGGGGTAGAGTGGAAAGTCATACCTCTGTTTATTCGAATAAAATAACTCTATAAACATTTAAAAACATTTGGGCAAAAAACCACGAGAATATTTCCATATAATGGGTCTAGCGAACACACAAAATAATAAAGCATCGAAAGAAAAAAATGATTCATTAATCATGCTCATATAGGGCATCCATCTCATGGTCCACTTGGGCATGCATGTCTTTAGATTCCATTGTCATTACAATAGATGTTGTGTGAGCAAGTGGAAGTTTGTCTCTTCGTGAGTCGGGTGAGAAACAACATGCTCCACATAATTGCCAAGGGGGTCAGAAGATGCAAAATCCATGGAGGTGTCCATATGACTTGGCCAAGGGGGAGCCACAAATTATGATGGAAGGTTGAGAAATGTCATTGTTCACTCCAACATAGACTACATGGACTCTATATTAAAGGCCTTTTGAACATTTTTACCCCACAACACTACCATTGACACCTAAGACTCCTCCCATTCGTGGAGGCTAAGAATGTGCTCTCATTTGCCAATAGTGCAGTGGTTTCTAATTTTAGTATACTCCTTTGACTGCTTCCTTCCATTTATTCTACTGGAGTGTCAAATATGTCACATTTTCATTGGTTTTTGCAATATCCTTCTCACATTGCTTCATCCCCTTGCTCAAGTCTTTCACGTCGCAAAGTAGGTAACATCTATTTCTACAATGATAGTGATTGTAAACTACCCTGGATATTCCACTGGAACAATTCATCACAACAAATCTTGAATTATACTAAAATATTTTATTATGTAGGTTTATTTTCCTTAGATCTCAAATTTATAAACACTAGCCTGATGCTCAAACTAATGAAATTTAACCAAAATGCAAAAAATGAAAGACTAAGCAAATAAAGAAATCATCAATAGAAATGAACACAAGATGTATGCTAGGAAACCCAATATAGGAGAAAACCCAGCTAGAAGGTGAGGCCTATGCTTTTCTCTCTTTTCTTTAGTTATGAAATTCAAGTACAAAGAAAGAGGAACTCACTATGGTATTTCCTTTGACACTATGGCCTTAACAACTACTACAAAATATCTTAACTCCTCTATTATGCTCTCAAAATACCACTCTTAGATGATCTAGTCAATTATGGAACAATTGCAATGCTAAAGAATGGAACCCCTTCTCTTCCCAGTGGCCTGGTATTTAACATATTCTGATAGTCGTCTAGGGTTAGGGTTTTACATCCTCAACTTTCAATTAGTTATAAGGTTTTAGAGCTTCTAGAATCTTCTTGAAATTCCACACATGGATAGCCCCACATGTTTGAGTAATGTTAGTTGACGTGGCATCCACTTGTACCATGGTGGTCAACAAGGTAGGTCAACTTGAGGGAGGAATAACCTTCACATACGAGCTCTTATTGAGATGATTCTCGCACCATTGGAAAGGTATTGATGTGTAGATCACTTTCATGGGGTCCCAATAGTTTTTCGACTAAAAAATGCCATGTGATGCCTCAAAATGCCTCCGAAAGGTATAAGACCCCCAATTTTCCAAATTAGGACCTACCGCTAACCTACCATTAAATTGGCCTTGTAAGTCGATTCCTACAATTTTTTCCACCCAAAAAATACCAAGATAGATGATAAATTGTATGGTGATCCCATCCAAATCATACCTCCACATTTATGGATGATTTTGGTACCCAAAATATTTACAAAATGAGGTGAGGGAATTTTTCCTCTACCTTCTCCTTGAAGTACCATTTTTCTTTGCTCGGAAGTTGTCCTTTCAGTACAATCTACCAAAAATCATGTTGCCCGTGTTTTTTAGTTATAGACTTCCTTTGTAAAACTGTCTTTCTCTAACTCTGCCTGAGAATTTGGTGCCAAATCCTCTATTGTAGGTAGGATCTACTCGTCCTCCTAGTCCAACATGGAAGGCTCATAGTGTTGCAAATTATCCACATTCACTACTGAGTAAATGTGCATGTATGGGGGTAGAATGAGTCTATAGGTGTTATCGTTTACCTTCTCCAATAACTCAAAAAGGCCATACCATAGAGACTTGATCTTTTTACTAGGACCTTGTAGTCTTTCTTTGTTCAACTATAACCAAGCTATGTCTCCCACTTTGAGTGACTTATCAGTTTTGTGTTGATCATGCATGGCCTTACACTTTTCTTATGACTTCTTCAACGTCTCCTATACTTGGAAATGGATGTGTCTAATCTTTTCAACAAATTTCTTTGCTTTCAACACTTATCCTATGATGTCTTCCCTCACTCCTCCTTGTTGTCCATATACAACATCCAAGGGTGAAGCTGGAAAATACCAAAAATAAGTTTCAAAAGGGGACTTACCAATAGAGGCGTGGATTTCTCTATTATATGAGTGTTGAATATAGATCATATTTTTATCTCATGTCTTTGGAAGCTTCTGATTGTAACTCCTCAAAAGATGCACCAAAGTTGTGGTGACTACTTTTGTCTACCCATCTATCTATGGATGGAATGTTGTATATATCTTCAACTTAGTGTCCATCTTCTCCCAAAGTGTATTCCAAATGACACTGAGAAATCTGGTATCCATGTCAAGTATGATGCTCCTTGGTATCCCAAAGTGTGCCCAAACCTATTCGAAGACAATGTTTGTTTCTTCTTTTCCTTTGATGGTATTTTTGCAAGGCATGAGAATTCACATCTTGTTGAACTTGACAACTGCCACAAAAAAATAGTCACATCCCTTTCGAATTGTTAGTAAACCACCCACAAAATCCATGGAAATGCTTTCCCAAGTTCGAGTGGGTATAGGTAAGGGATGGTGTAGACCTTGCTTTCTATTACTGGGATTGCTAGTACAACAAAGTATGCATCTTCTAATATAACATGATACATGTTCTTACAGTCATGGCCAATACACATACCTTTGTAAGTTATCAAATATCTTCCCAACACAAAAATGTCATGCAACCTTGTAGGTGTGAACCTCCGTAATAATCTACAATATTTCACCTTTAGGAAGACAAAGCTTTTCTATGTTGCAGAGTAACCCGTTATGGAGATGATAGTCAGCCTTACTATCACCTTCTTCTACATGAATTTGGCCCTGTAGATGTTTAAACACTCCTTGAAGACCTCATCTTTTGTGTATGCATCTTTGTATGCAACATGGGTAAAAGGCTCCATGTGCATAAGAGTTTCCAAAGTTGTATTAATCTTGGATGTGGGTGGAGGCCTTGAAAGTGTGCATGCCAACTTATTAGTGTTTCCCTTCTTATACTTTATGACTAAATGAAATTTCTGCAAAAAACCCATCCACTTACAATATCTTGTTTGGTAAATCTTATTATGGGCCTACAAATACTCCAGTGGCTAGTGAACTGTGTGGATAATGTTTTCCTTTCCCATTAGATAGTGCTTGCACTAGGGCATAGAGTTCATTATCATAGGTAGGATAGTTTAAGACTCCCCCATGAAACATTTTAGAATGACAGCATATCGACTTACCTTCCATTGAGGGGATTCCCAATGGTCATCAGTAGGGATTAAAGCCAAGGACGATGCCCTATTAGAATCTTCCTTAATTGGTATGGAATAATCCTTTGAGTTAATGGTACAAAAACCATTCGATGGGATTTAATAGTTTTTTCTTTCTCTTTTCATTTTTTTTGGTTTTATAAACTAAGTAAACAAGCAAGCTAATCTAACTAATTAAGAGAGTTTTTCCTTTTAAAATAACCTAAAAGAATGATCAATAAACATAGATATAATTTACAAACCTTTTGGAAATAAGTTCTCCACTAGATGTTAACATACTATCCATATCATAAAGTTAAAAGAGATGAAAATTAAAATACTCAGAAATAAGTCCTCCACTAGATGTTAACATACTATCCATATCATAAAGTTAAAAGAGATGAAAATTAAAATACTCAGAATTAATTCTATGAGAATGTTAAACATAAATAAATGAAAAAGCAATTTTACTAACAATAGTAATCCAATCAATGTTATAAGATAATTTATCAGAAAATGAAATTCTTACTAGATAACTTGGCTATTTATGTAATAGAAGATTAATCCATGATAATGGTAAATGCACATAGATTCCTCAATAAACCAAAGTGCCTTTACTCCAATCAAATTTATCCAAAAAATTTCTTTGAAATAATTCTCATCTTAAACTTTCAAATATTGGATTCATAGTCAAAAGTATATCTTCCACACTTTCAGTCTTTAATTTATAGTTTTAATGAAAAATTTAAAAATAGTAAAAGAAGAAAAAAAGTATAAAAGTAAAACAAATTTGCATGTTTCTAATTCTTGGGTGATGTGCTTGTTTTGGTCATTGTATGTTCATGAATCTTAGTTGCTTATTTTAATGTTGTTTTGATTGTTGCAAGCTTTATAGTCTCAACATCCAAATGGGAGTTTTAGTTGTCGCATGTTCAACATCATAATCACTCCACTGCTGGAATCTCTTCTCACAAAAATGTTGTTAAGGGAACACGTGGTGATCAATAGGGACACACATAATTTGTTTCTCTTGCTTGAAACGTTGGGCATATTTCTCAATATATAGAGTCATGAATTCCACTTTGGCCCATGTCCCTATTTCCTTGACTAGGAACTTTTTTATTTCACCACCGGACGTAATTCCTTTAAGTTCATCTTCTCATTTTTCAACCACCTTCTCAAAGTATGCTTCCACTTGATCAAATGGCTGAAAATCCTTAAGCTAGCTAAATGTAGGAAATTTTATGCTCAACATGGTCTCATTCAACTAACGTCACAATTTTAATACACATTTTCCATTCCTTCTCCAATTTGTCCTTTGTATTATTGCTCCATTATTTGTGAGCATCCATAGCCCTAGTTATGTTATAACCCAAGGTGGGCATATATAGGGCTAAATATATATGATATGACCCCAAGGAGGAGCATATAGGGGCCTAAATGTACATTTAATGTGTAAATATATATGTGTTAGGGTTTTCCTAGTAGTAAAGGAGCCTCATGTGCAAGTCTGAATATGTATATATAGAGAGAATGTATCATTATTGTGGACATGTGAATCATGATGTATGAATGTAACTAGTTATTTGGAGGGGGTTCCCCTATCCTTTAAGGAGTTATTGTCTAACTTATCTATCGTGTCGTTGTTCTCCACATTCACATTTTTTACATAGTGTGTACTTCTATTCTATTATGATAATTTAAGCATTTTGTTCATTACATTTGGTTTTAGAGCACCGATCCTAGGGTTTTTCTTCCTCAAGAAAGTCATTTTGGAATTTTTGCTATAATTTTTTCTCAGAGCCACTTCAGTAGGTGAAACTTGGAGTGTGTTGAGAAGACTTATCATAGTACCTATGGTACAAATTTTATCTTCTGGGTCATTGTACTTTCGTAGATACACTCTATGGAAGAAAGGGTTTTTTACTAGTCTTGTAACTAGTCTCAAACATGTGTTCTAGGTAAAATAGTTCTTCACAAAAGCTTCAAATTCCATGAGACCGATTTCATTGGAAATAGTACAGTCCATAGTGTTGTTAGTTTTTTAGCTTGGGAGGTACTCCACATGTTTTGTCTTGTATGCGGATGTAACCTTATGTTGACATTACCAGACACTTAACTTTATAATGTGTTTTTATAAAGTTGTAATAAAGTGGTTCTTTTATTAAAGTGACTTTTTAATAGTGTACCTTCTAATATTAAAGTGACTTTATTTCATAAAGTGCACTTATGTAATAAAGTGAAATGTATTTTAATATTTTAAGTGATTTATTTTGGAGGGACTGCATCATAGCCCTTGATCTTGTAAAGGCAAGATAAGATCTTGGCCTTTGGATTTAGGGTTGGGGAAGGTGAAAAGACACTTTGGAGGGAAAATGCCATTTTCAGATTTTATAAAAGAATGCATTGGGTAGTGTGCAGGAAAAATTGAGAGAAGGAGTTTGAGAGATTTTTTGAGTAAGCTTGAGAGAGGAAAGAGGGCACATTTCTCAAGAAAGATAGGGAACAAACCCCAAGGAGGATTTTTATTTTTTGAGTGCTGTAATTTACTATTGTGAAGGAGGCCATACTATACGGATCCGTATAGTCCGTACAAAAAAAAAGAGGGCGCGTAAATCGAGGCAGCTTGGGACATTTGTTGTTGAAGGACCATTTTTACAACAATTGTTTGGCTCTGTTTACGAGGTGTTGTTTTTTCTGGGTGGATCCTACAATAGTACGGACTTGGCATGGAAATCGAGGCAAAAAATTTTGAGACAGTTTTTGGGTGTTGTAAGTGGTTTTCTATTGGATGGAAATTGTGTTATTGTTGTTGATATGTACTTTCCTGAAGTTGAATAATAAATCTCTCTCTCTCATTGGGTTTCCACACATTGGGGTTTTCCCTGGCATTTGCCTAAATGTCTGAGTTATTCATGGGTGATTGAATGATGTTCATTGTGTTGATTCCGTTGCATAATTACTTAGCAATGTGTATTTCTTCTTATGGTAATTTATGAATGTGGGTTTTAGACATTTCAGAGTTCATGCAAGATAGTTATCTCTAGGTTGCTAACTGTATGACAAAATATTAGCTTGTTGATTATTGTCATTAAATTTATACAAGTATTTTGGGTGTGATTTTCATAATTAGATATCAAATATTGGATGCATGGCATGTAGTAAAAATTTGCTCTCCTGGAAAGGACAAAAATCATCAAGGTTTGGGAAAGTTACTCTAACTTTCACTTGGCACATCCAATTTTTGTTAGACCTTTGACATTGCAAAGAAGACATTTCAGAGTAATACAGATCACAATTTCAGACTCAGAAGGGCTGAAATCGTAGAGATACATAAGAAGGAAGGTTGGCTAGGAGGACAAACACCAAATCAGGGTTTCAAAGGTTCACTTAAAACTATCTTAAATTTTTATTGTAATGTCTGATTGAGATGATTCAAAATCCATTAGAAAGAGAAAACATAGAATATTATATAAGAACAAGGATTATAACTATTTGAGATCATTATTTCTAGTATATTAAGGTTTTAAGTTGAGGATTGTAGTTAGACCTCAATTAAGAATCAATGACAATACCTAACTTTAGTGGCGATGAAGATAAAGATGAAATTAGTCCCGGGGAATGTTTGATAATGATAAGGAAAAATCACAAGAATCCTTCTTTGGTAGGTATTTATTTGAATGATGAAGCTGGTGTAAATGGTGGTATATCCTTGATGAAGGTACTAGAAAAAGCGCCACATGGGAAATATTTGAATAATTGTTCTCAAACAAATGGATCAAGGACTAAAAAATGGAGGGAAGAGAATAATAAGAAGAGTGAGGAGATATATAATATGCAATCCCTTAATGAATCACTCGTTAAGGAGGTAAAGAACCTAAGGAAATAAAGGAGTAGAAAAGAAAAGTGGGAAAAAAGATGATTCAGGGGAAGATTTGAAAATGAAAGATGAAGAGATATGTAGATTATGGAACCATAATAAAAAACTATTGGATGAGGTTAAGATATTGAAAGAAGAATTGTCAAAATCAAGAAGAGAGAAGGATCTTGGATGAAGAATCTACCAAAATACTTGAAGAGAAAATTTGTAAAAAGGTTGATGAATCCCTAAATAGTGATGAGGTAAAATTAGAAATGCAATCCAAAATTGAAGGACATTAGAATTTGATAAATGGGATCACATTGCAGCTTCAAAAAGAGAAAGAAGACAAGATTCAAGAAGGTCACAAAAAGATACTTGAAGAATTTGAACTCTATCTAGAGGATATACATGTCGAATATGATGGTATTATCTCTAAGGCTAGAGTAATCAAAGACCAAGAAAAGATGATCGTGGATGCCATTGTATCTGAAAAGAACATAGATGAAGTGCATGTGTTGAGTGAAGGAAGACCATTAAATCTGAAACCATATCAACACCCTCATTACCAGGAAACATTTCAAAGAAGACAAGAAGGACGATATCATCATTATGAAGGAAGAAGATGGACTAATTTTCAATATTCATGGAACAAGGCATCACAAAACCACTCCTCAACAAGATATTATCATATACCTATGTCTAGTACAAATTGGAGAAGCTTCAACAATGACACATGGAATCAAGGGAAAGAAAATTATGCAACAACTAGCCACCAAGGATTAAAACTGAAGAGAAAAATGATTTTGGATAGATGGATCATCATCAATGGAAATAAGAATGCAGGAACATATGAAAATAATATTACTTGGTTTCATCACATTGAATCCTTTAATTTCAAATCTTTGAGAACACAACGTTTTGAAGGAGAGTACTATGTTATGACCCAAGGGGGGCATATATAGGGCTAAATGTATATGATATGACCCCAAGGGGGGGAATAGATGGGCCTAAATGTACATGTAATGTGTAAATATATATGTGTTAGGGTCAACCTAGTATTAAAGGGGTGTCAAGTGAAAGTGTGAATAAGTATATATAGAGATAATGTATTCATTATTGTGGACATGTGAATAGTGATGTATGAATGTAACTGGTTATTTGGAGGGGGTTTCCCTATTATTTAAGGAGTTATTGTGTAACTTATATATCTTGGATTTGCTCTCCATGTTCACATTTGTACATGGTGTGTACTTTTGTTCTATTATGATAATTTAAGCATTTGGTTCATTACAGAGTCACCCTAAAATCATAAACTTTTCTTCGTAACCAAGGAGAATCTGTAGCCTCGACAAAGATATATGTGTTGTCCCACAAATGATTGAATTTCCTTTCTTGTTACTTGACCCAATTTATGTATATGTTACATCAATGGTGGATGGGGAAAACAAGATATATTTATAACACTATAGTCTAAATGTTCTATGCTTTGGCCCTTTTCTGGGGATATTGTCTGTTCAATTTCACTTGAAATCTAGTGAGAAATTGTTGTATATACACAGTTTTAGTGGTTAAGTCTATATGATTTGAGTTCCCTAGGGGTTTTCCATCATGTTGAATCCATTTATGCATTCAAAAATACAATTTAAACAACATAAAATTGTGATTTCGCCCAAATTTATATTGTCGGATTCCAACCAAAAATGTCAAAATGTAGAACATTTAGACAACACCATTTATAACCAGGTGGGGATGATGCATGTTTTTAGGGAAAGACTAGACATGTTTGAGTGATAAGAATATTCCCCAAACATATTTAACCCTAGATGTATAACTAATTTTTTTACATGGTGCACTCATTTAATATCAATGGGTGGTATCTTCAAGTTGGCTAAATTACCACTTAACTGAATTTTCAAGATTTTTTTGGGAAATCCCAATTTCACCATTATTTTAAATTTTATTAATAGATTCTAAATGACCAATCCCCACTGGTAAAAATCCTGGTAGGTACCAACCTTCTCTTACAGATCTTCGTAGACACCAATCTATTGGAGAAACTAATCCCCGCCGCTAAGAACCAACTTAGGAAGAGACACCAATATCTTACATATCTTCGTAGACACCAATCCCCACCTCTAAGCACCAAATTAGAAAGAGACACTAACCTCTTAGTTGCACCAACCTTCACTGATTCTGCTTGCTATTTAAGCCTTCACTAGGTATGCTCACTACTTCTGCCTTTTCTAGGTTTATTCATTTCTTCTTCCTTCACCAAGTCTTCTAACTACTTCTTCCTTTATCGGGCCTGACCAAAATTTGAATTTCCAAATGGTAACTTTCCCAAAGATTTTTGTTTTGGGATTCTTCCCAAGAATGAATTTGTACAACATGCCACATATCCAATTTTGCAAATGTGATTTTAAATTTTTTACTTGAGGTACTTCTATATGTCTCCTCTATTCTATACAATTTTCATAGTCTTAAGAGTTCTAGTAAAGAAGTTATAGTGAAAATGAAAAACTGGCCTGTTTAAAATTGATCTCAGGACCATTCAGAAACTCTAACAGAGCATATCTAATAAAGTACAACGAACAAACACTTGAAATGTTTACATGAGGCACTTTTGTATGTATCCTCTCTTCTGTAAAAATTTCACATTTTGAAGAGTCCCAGAAACAAAGTTATAGTGAAAATTCCAAACTGACCTATTTGAAATTGATTTCAGGAGCATCTAGGAATGTTAACTTCCACAAAGCATATTTCAAACAGTACAAAAAACTAGGATCTGCAATATTTTCCTGAGGTACTTATGTATGTCTCTTATGTTCTTGAAAAATTTCACAATCTTAAGAGTCATAAAAAAGACGTTATAGTGAAAATGCCAAACTAACCTATTTGAAACTGTTGGGAGCATCACAAAACCCTAACTTCCATAGAGCATATCTTTGAAAGCATAGTGAACCAACATATGAAATTTTGAACACAGCTACACAACAATATCGCCTCCATATCTAAACCATTTCAAGGTCTGAAACATCCTAGAAAATGTGTTATAGTGAAAGTGCCAAGCTAACATGTTTGAAATGGATTTCATGGGCATTCAGGAACCCTAACTTCCACATGGCATATCTCTAAAAGTATAATGAACCAGCATTTGAAATTTTTACCACATGTACATCAAGAGATATCCTCCTTCTCTTCTAAATTTAAAGTTCTAAAATGTCCCATAACATAAGTTATCACGAAAATTCCAACCTGGCCTGAAATTGATTTCACAACTCTTCCCTTTTGGAATGATATTCAATCTTTGCTCATCCATTTTTCACACACTCATTTTCTCTCAATAATTTAACTTTCTTATATTTTTTCATAACACTTCATGAAGATAATTTCCACTAATTAAATAATTAATTCCCATTACCATGGGAAAATACCCCAAATGCAATGGAAAAATACCCCAAACCCATGGGTGTGAAACCACCAGTTTTTTAATATTCTTGTAAACACACACACACACACACACACACACACACACATATTGGGAATGTTGCGTGTATTGTAATTTCATAAATACTTTGACAGCAATGACAATAATTCCTACAATTTCCTCCTTTTTCATTGATGGGAATCTTGCAACAAAACACATAGTCCACCAAGCATAGAAAGAATTCCTCCCCTATCTTCAACTCTCCCAGGAATAGAAATAATTCTCCCCTTGTCCACAACTCTACCCTTTTGACATAAATGGAAAATGGATTCTCCCCCTAAAATTGTGATCCTCGTTAATCACTTAGTGTCTTGATGAAATGGATATTACTCCCAATTACATGTCCCTTGAATTGTTCTGACTGCAAAAACTGTGCAAACATGATAAAGAAACACTCCTGAATAAGTTTGAACACTGTCACCAACAACTTAAGATAATTAGTCTACGTCAATCTAGACATTATTTGTATCCAACATAAGAAATAGTATATCTCCAACAATAGTCAAATATGGTTTGATCGGTCTTAGAAAATCCAAGTCTATTCAACAAGAAACAATTGAGTCAACAAGAAGACATAAATTAAGTTCACATATCAACAAATTCAAGTACTCCCCCCCCAAGGGATCAATAAGTAGCAACAATAGTTCTTGTCAAAAATTCGAGTCGACAGACAACACAATTGAAACTCAATCATGGAATACTCAGTCTAAACTCCAATTAACTATCATGTTGGGTTGATCCTCGATCAACCACTTCAAAGGAAATCATCAATAAGTAAGAGGAATGTTGCACGACTATACAACTGATGATACACAACTATATGAAGTCTTCAAACATTTGGTCAAATGATTCCATGACCATCCATCAATCGAACCACAATCTATCCTAATAGTTGGTACTGGTCCAAAATTTTGTCTTTCACATCTCTTCTACAAATATGTGAAAGCATGATTGACATTCCTTCGATTTTTATGGTGAGGATGATGATAGGGAACATATTTTTATGTTGTTTGATCAGAGGAAGTAGGATCAGGGTCAGATTCACTCACATGATTAGAACAACTTGACTTATTGGTGACAATTCCCCCCCCTTTTGATCTCTCCTTCAGGGCTAACATGACTTTCCGATCTAGGATTGTTCAAGTCGTCGAGTCGAATAACTCGTCAGGCTCCTGGTGGAACCGATCTTGACTTGACATAGGCCCTTTATACTTCCTCGGTACCGGTGATGTGGCACATGTGGACCCTCTTCTTAGCACTCTCATCTCTTGCACTGACTTCCTTAGCTCTCGCTGCTAAGCTCCTCCCTTGATGTGACCAGGAGCTGTGACTGAGGGTCAAATCCCCTCGTGGCTCTGCACTTAAGAACTTTTGTGAACTTCCTCCTCCTTTTCTTGATTTTCGAATCGACGAATGCTTTGGGACTAGATCTATGGTCTACGCTCTTCTCGCGATCAACAACTATGATCAAATCGCGAGTTCGGACTTAGCGAGTCTTGTCTTCTCTCAATTCTTCTTCTTCCGATCATGAATCAATGATGCATTGATCCTTTTCCATGAATCCTTCCATATCCAACGGCCTGGATTGAGATTGCTTTTCGTGACTTCGTGAAGATCCTTATTTGCTCCTGCAAACCTTCTGAAGTTCCTTTTCCCTAACCTCTTGATCTTCTGCTACCTATCTCCTTCTTGACGATAGATGACTTCTCCATCTTCGGGACTTTGGCAAGTCCTCACCTACTTTTCACACTTAGCAAAATTTCTCCTTTTGAGACTTAGACTGTTCTCGAAGGCTTTCTGCACTCCTTACAGAAATGTGTGCAAATCTCCTGTGACTTTGCTCGGCTTGAAAACCTTCAAGGTTCCAAGTTCCTCTATGAGTTTCGCGTGCCCTCCTGGCAGTTTCTTGCTCAACTTCTTGAGCTTATAAGGTGAACTCTCAACACCTTAGGTGCACTCCTTGCACTTGGATCAATCCTTCGACGACTTCTCCCTCAACCTTATGGAAAGGTTTATGGCACCTCCTTTCCTTTGTCAATCCACTTCTTGCAAAGCCTTCCTTCACCATAATGTTCAACAATTTTGGGATTCTTCGACACCTTCAATCATGTATTTCCTGGGTATGATCATGCAAGATCGATGCCCTCCTAGAAGAGTATCCCAGACTGTTCAGTAACTATGCATTGTGCCTCTCTCCACACAGTCTTTATTTTCAAGGGACGTAACCACCTTGAAATTTCTCCTTGAGTCTGTAAATAAATCTGGTGTGCCCTCCTGGCATCTTCTCTTCTAAATCCACTGAGTTCAGACACGGACCCCTTGTGTCAGCTTACAGAGTTTCCTCTCTCTATCATGCACTCCTTGCACTTAGCCTAGAGAGACAAACTTAACTTAACACACTCACGGATAAAAAACTGTATCTCATTCCTGCAAACGATTTCTAACATTCATCTACAATTCAAATGCATGTAAAAGAAATTCATAACACAACATCCATTACACAGAAATGTAAAACGGGAAAAACTGTCATTTTCTATTAATGGTGGAATGTCAATTTTACAATGGTGGAGTCAGGGCTGCACTGAGTCTCGACTCTCTCATCAACCTCTAGCCTACCTACTAACCCAACCTTCTACTTTTCTTACAATACAAAGATTTATACAAGAGGGGCTCAAATGAGCTTCCCTTGCAAGATAACAAATGGTGTCAAATAACCATCCCTAATGTTCATCGAAAGGCCAAATTACAATGATGGAAATTATGCTCCAAATCATATGCAGATCTATTTTGTCATCAGCCTATTAATGGCGACTTTATCTCCAGCTTGTGCGAAAGCACGATTTTGCTCTTCTAGACTGTCTTCAATTAATGCCTGGATTCTGCCTTGGATTCTCGAGGAAAAAATGAGAGGGCGGAGCCTCTCTTCCTTTGAATGTGCACCATGCATGTTGATTAGTTGGCACATGTTGAGATGCAATGATGCTCCTACATCATACTCCACAACGACAAAAATCATGAGCTCTCCAACTTGGCTGAAATCCACCTGGATCTCAAACTTTCTCTTGGAGATATCTCTCGGCTCCTTTGCTTCACCATTGCTGCTCCTGCATCATCCTTTCTACTCTTGCAGGTTTCCTTTCATTCAGCATCCTCTACTGACTCCGACATTAGCTTTATTATCTCCTCGATCACCTTGTCTAGCTGCTCTATCAGCTAGTTTTTCTGTTGCAGTCTAGCTTGCTTCACTCGCTTCTTGTTGATGGGTGAATCACACTGATTTCCCAAGTCATATCCTCCATTTGTAGCTTTAACTAGCCACTCTAATGCAGTCTTCACTCCTGCAGGCTCCTCATCATTGAATTGTTGCTCAACTACCACTTCTCTTGACATATTCACTCCTGTCATTTCTTCGACTACTCACTCTTCAACTTCCTCCAGCTGCTCCTCATGTTGGTGTGGTCCTTCCTCTACCTCCAACCTAGCCTGTTGGATATGCATGCCTTGTACTACCACTCTCCTTTCAAGAGCTTCCAATTCTTCACACAGACCAAAAAATTTATGTTGTGTGCTTCATCTTCTGCTGCAGACTCCAGTGTTGCATTCATCTCTTGTTCATCTTCCCGGCTGAAAATGTTGAGCGATTCTGCTGAATGCTCTTCTCCTTCCATCGGGACAGACCTCAATATCTGTTCCTTCTCCTCCTTGATAGTCTTTGCTTGTTGTCTTCCTGTCACCTCTGCAACATCTGTGCTAGCCTCTCCTTAGTCGCTTGGTAGAAATATCTCAACTCCTCCAATGATCAAAAAATCCTTCTGATCCTCCTCCTTCACTATGATGAAAGTTTATAACTTGTGATCATATTCATTCACGCGGCTCATAGTTCTGTGCGAATCTCCGTATGAGTGAGGTTTTTCTTCTGCCTCCTCATCTGCCAATGAACTCTCAGCTAAGATCACCTATTCTCCCTTTCCCACCTAGGAATATGGGATGTCTCCTCTGCCCACCTAACATTTTACAAGATCCACCGATCCCTTCTTGTTTCCCACCTCGCAATCTATGATACTCTTTCCAGATATCTTTCTCTCATGACTGAGGTTTTCAACATGCCTCAGCCACCTCTTTAACATATGTTGCTGCCTCATGGCCAACAACTTCTGAACAGGCCATCTGGCTGTCCTCTTCAAAGGCCATTCGTACCTGTAGTGTACCTTTGACTCCAGCTGCATCTTGAATGCTAGCTTCTCCATCTGTGCTCGGATTTCACTGAGCACCTTGTCCATCTATGCCTTTCTCTTCTGCGACTGGACTTCTTCTCAACCATGCTTATGACCATAAATATCCATCTCATTTTATCTATATCCTACCTGGCTGCTTACCATCTGCTGCACGCCTTGCAATAGTTCCAAAAAAGCATCACACTCTATCTCTTTGGCTTACAGAAATCAATTATGCACCCATTGCTTCATCTCCTTCTTCACCTACTATCTATAGGAGAAATCAAGCTCTGATAACTGAGCTCTGATGCCACTCTTGGTATCATACTATGTCCATGTCTCCTTCCGCCGACATCCTGCAGATGAAATCAAAGCTATGATAACTGCACTTTGATACCACTCTTGGTATCAAACTATCTCCATGTCTCCTTCTATCCACATCTTGCAGATGAAATCAAAGCTATGATAACTGTGCTCTGATACCACTCTTGGTATCAGAATATATCTATGTCTCCTTCTGTCCACATCCTGCAGATGAAATCAAAGCTCTGATACCACTCTTGGTGACAACCCCCCCCTTCTGATCTATCCTTTGGGGCTGGCACGACCTCCCAATCTAGGATCATTCAATTCGTTGAGTCGAATGACTCGTCGGGCTCCTAGTGGAACCAATATTGACTTGACACAATCCCTTTCTAATTCCTTGGTACCCGCGATGTGGTACCTACGGACCCTCTTCTTAGCGCTCTCAGCTCTTGCGCCGACTTCCTTAGCTCTTGATGCTAAGCTCCTCCCTTGATGTGACCATGGGCTACGACTGTGGGTCAACTCCCCTCGCGACTCTGCACTTCAAAACTTTCATGAACTGCCTCCTCCTTTTCCTGATTTACAAATCAACGAATGATTCAGGACCAGATCTACATTCCAAGCTCTTCTCATGATTAATGACTGTGATAGAATCACAAGTTAGAACTTTGCGAGTCTTGTATTTTCTTGACTCTGCTTCTTTCGATCATGAATTAGCGATTCGTTGACCCTTTGCCATGCATCCTTCCATATCTAATGACCTGGATTGATATCGCTCTTCACGACTTCGTGAAGATCCTTGTTCTCTCCTGCAAACCTTTTGAAGTTCCTTCTCCCGAACCTCTCGATCTTCTGCCACCTATGGCTCAAATGAGATTCCCACTCATTTGAGCTTATAAGGTGAACTCTCAACACCTTAGGTGCACTCCTTTCACTTGGATCAATCCTTTGACAAGTTTTCCCTCGGCTTATGGAAAGGTTTATGGCACCTCCTTTCCTTTGTCAATGCACATCTTGCAAAGCCTTCCTTCACCAGAATGTTCAACAATTCTAGGATTCTTCTACACCTTCAATCGTGTATTTCACGGGTATTCTCATGCAAGCTCGATGCCCTCCTGGTAGAGTATCCCAGAGTGTTCAGTAACTCTGCACTATGTCTCTCTCCACACAGTCTTTATTTTTAAGGGACATAACCACCTTGAAATTTATCCCTGAGTCTGTAAATAAATCTAGTGTGCCCTCCTAGAAGCTTCTCTTCTGACTCCACTGAGTTCAGACATGCACCCCTTGTGTCGGCTTATAGAGTTTCCTCTCTCTGTCGCACACTCCTTGCACTTAGGCTAGAGAACCAGACTTAACTTAACACACTTGCGGATAGAAAACTCTATCTCTATCCCTGCAGATGATTTCTAACATTCATCTACAATTCAAATGCATGTAAAAGACATTCATAACACAACATCCATTACACAAAAATGTAAAATAGGGAAACTGTCATTTTCTATTAATGGTGGAATGTCAATTTTACAATGGTGGATTATGAGATGCAACCGAGTCTCATCTCTCTCATCAACCTCTAGCCTACCTACCAACTGAACCTTCTACTTTGCTTACAATACAAATATTTATACAAGAAGGGATCAAATGAGCTTCCCTCACAAGCTAACAAATTGTGTCAAATCACCATCCCTAATGTTCATCAGAAGGCCAAATTACAATGATGGCAATTCTACTCCAAATCAGACGTGGATCCATTTCACCGTTAGCCTATTAATGGTGACTTTATCTCCAACTTGTGTGAAAGAACGATTTGGCTCTTCCATATTGTCTTCAATTAATGCTTGGATCTCGCCTTGGATTCTCGAGGTAAAAATGAGAGGGCGGCGCCTCTCTTCCCTTGAATGCACACCACACGTGTCGATTAACTGGTGTGTACTGAGATGGAGCGATGCTCCTGCATCACATATCAACAACAATGTTGTCTATAAAAACATGCTCAAATTCTGGCATGTGAGGAACATTCAGCTCATCAATCTATTTGTCACAATCAATAATAAGATTTTCTTAGGGAAAACTAGTCTGAACTCCTTCTCTAAACAAACGAAAATTCTTTGGTTGTAGTAAGGCAAGGTGTAGGTAGGTAGGAAACAACAACATCATATCCAAGACTACTCTTAATGAATAGAGACCTTTTACAATTGATGATATTGTCTAGTGTTTCAATACTCTTTTCAAACTTCAATCTTCTATTCAACTTAATAGTTGTTTTCTCCAGTTCTTTTCTTGAGGAAACAATTTTATATTCTAGCTCTTCACAATTTTCTTCCCTTTTTTTTTAGTTGGATTCTCACCACTTCTTCCATCCTTCTTTCTTCTTCCAATTGAGGCTCTAGGTTCATAATAGTATTTTTTGTTTCTTTAAGGATTTATGAAATTTTTGCTTTTGAATCACGATCCTCTTCTTCATATTTTTGCAGTTTCTCCTTTTGTTTCAAATTATTTTTCATAATCTTATTTATTTCTCTCAAGGCACACATGATTTCTTCTTCAAGATCCACTTCCCCATATGTTTTGGCATTTTCCCCTTCTTCCAAAATCATCATTTCTTTCCCTTTGTCATAATCAATATTTTTTTTGATTTCCATAAGGATATTTTATTCTCTATCAACATTAAAAATAATTTAATTTCTTTCTTCAGACAAGTCACTAACCCCTTTTGCACAAAGACTCTTCTTCTACTTATAAGAGTTATTCTTCTTGTCATGCTTGTCTTGTTTGTGGTTTTTTGTTTGTTGATTATGTTTTCTCCCTTTTTTAAAATATGGTCTTGTTCATCACTTTCATCCTTTGCATATGGACACTTATCGACAAAATATCCTACTTTTCCCGAATTAAATCATTTAAGGGAAGCTTACCTTTGTATTTGCTAGATCCATTTTTTATTTTTCTAACAAAATTTGTTTCCTCTACATGTGATTCATTGTTGAAGCTATCCCTTGATTCATGATCTTTGTTCTTTGTCTTCTTTGAGGCTTTGAAGGCTACTTCTTTCTTTGATGTCTTTTCTTTCTCTATCCTCATTTCTTATGTCATGAGTATTCAATGCAATTCATCCATTGTTAATGAATCAAGATCTTGTATTTCTTCAATGGAGGAAACTTTGGCATCAAACCTTAAGGGGAGTGACCTTAAGACATTTTGTACAATCATTGGTTATTCAACCTTTTCACCAATTCCTCTGATGGTGTTGACAATTTCATCCACATGGAGCATATAGGCTACAACATTTTCTTCATATTTCATTTTTAGACCCTTGAACTATCTTCTATGAGTTTGGAGTTTTTCCTTCTTAACCTTTTCATCACTTTCATAGATATTTTGAAGCTTGTCCCAAATTTCTTTTTTTCGATCCACAATGCATCACCTTGGAAAGCCCAGATTCTAATAGACCACTCAATATGGAATCCATGGATTTTGCATTATTTTCACTAGGCTTCTTCCTGGCCACACTTGTTGGTGGAGTTGTTGGGGTTGTATAACCAGTCACAACTAATTGTCTAATATCAAAACTAAGAGACATTAAATAAGTTCACATCCTTATGCTCCAAAAGACATAGTTTGTTTCATTAAACAATGAAGCCTTGTTGGTGGAGAGATCTTCTTCATTGTCCATGTGTACTCGTAAGATCTATTTTCTAGTGGTTAGATTGTTTCCAAATGGAATCACTTTGATACCAATTGTTGAGCACACACTTATACTGAGAGAGAGGGGTGAATCGATATAAGACATTTTTTAACTTTTTCAAACATTTATCAACCATAAGAAAACAATCACATATGGGATCTATTAACTGCATAACAAGGAACACAAGATTTACATGGAAACCCTTTCGGGAGAAAACTACAAAACTTCTCTTTATAATTCTTTGTAGGAACCAACCTACTGTTACAATTCTTTGTAGGAACCAACCTATTGGAGACACCAATCCCCATTGGTACAAATTTTAGTAGGAACCAACTTACTCTTACAAATCTTCATAGACACCAATCCCCACTGCTAAGCACCAATTCAGCAAGAGACACCAATCTCTTACAAATATTTGTAGACACCAATCCACACCATTAAGCACCAACTTAGCAAGAGACATTAATCTCTAAGCTACACCAACCTTCACAAATTCTACTTGTGATTTCTTCCTTTACTAGGTCTACTCTTTTATTCTTCCTTTACTAAGTCTACTCATTGCTTCTTGCTTCACCAGGTCTACTCACTACTTCTTCCTTTACTAGGTCTGACCAAAATTTGAATTTCCAAATGGAAACTTTCCCAAAGCTTGTTGTTTTGGGTCTCTTACCAAGAAAGAACTTGTACAACATGTCATATATCCAATTTTTTAAATATGATTCTAAATGTTTTACTTGGGGTACTTCTATATGTCTCCTCTATTCTCTGAAAATTTCACAATAGGAGTCCTAGAAAATCATTATAGTGAAAATTCCAAACTAACCTGTTTGAAACTAATATTGGGACCACTCAAAAACCCTAACTTACACAATGCATATCTCATAAAGTACAATGAACCAACATCTATAATTTTTACTCAAAGTACTTATGTATGTCTCCTCTTTTCTATAAAACTTTCCTGGTATGAAGAGTCCCAAAAAATAAGTTATAGTGAAAATTCCAAACTGAGTTGTTTGAAACTAATCTTAGGAGCATTCAAGAACCCTAACTTCCACATATAATATCTCATAAATTACAATGAACCAATATCTGAAAAATTTACCCGAGGTACTTTTGTACGTCTCCTCTATTTTGTAAAAATGTTATAGTACGAAGATTCTCAAAAAACAAGTTATAATGAAAATGTCAAATGCCAAACTGACCTGTTTGAAACTAATTTCCGGAGCATTCAAGAACCTTAACTTCCACAGAGCATATCTCCGAAATCATAGAGAAACAACATATGAAATTTTGATCACATGTACATAGAGATATCTCCTCTGACTTTGAGAAATATCAAGGTTTGAAACATCCTAGAAAATAATTTATATTGGAAGTTCCAACCTGACATGTTTGAAACTGATTTCAAGAGCATTCAGGAACCTTGACTTCCATAAGACATATCACCAAAAGTCTAGCGAATCAACATCTGAAATTTTTACTACATGTACACCAAGAGCTCTCATTTGTCTCTTAAAAAGTTGAAGTTATGAAACATCCCAGAACAAAGTTTATCACAAAAATTCCAAGCTGAATTGAAACTCATTTCGCAACTCTTTCCTTTTGGAATGATATTCAATCTTTCCTCATCCATTTTTCACACACCCACTCTCTCTTTTTATATTTTTTCATAACCCTTCATGAAGGGACACATCCATTAATTAAATAATTAATTCCCAACACCATGGACAAACACCCCAAACCCATGGGTTTGAAACCACCATTTCACTTTTTACTTTTTCATATACACCCCTTTTTTAATATATTTGTAAACACACATACACACATATCAATCTTGGAAATGTTGTGTGTATTGTAATTCCATAAATCCTTTGACATCAATGACAACAATTCCAACAATTTTATCTTGGCCCATTTTTACATATCAATTGATAGAACTTTATGGTGATATTAAGAGCAACACATTCTTGTAACACCCCAGTTTTGATCCATATATTAGAAATGCATATTTGTATCGATGATGAATGGAAAATACACAATATATGTAATATGTAAACATTGTACAATTAAAATAATAAAATAAAATACATCACCAACTACAAATGGCTAAACACAGAGTCATGGGGGAGCTATGATTCCACGAGAGAGGAGACTTGGGGGGGGGGGGTGTTGAAAGGAATCCACATGCCTATAATTATATGCCACCTCCATAAACCATTTTTTATTATTGTATAATTATCTTGTTTGACTTATTAAAACCCAATCATTGAATGTATGCAATGGGTTGGTGGGAAGGTCATTTCACCTTATTGAAGCATGGGATAAGTACACTCATGATGGGAATTGTATCATTGAATGCATGTAAGAGGTGGGTGAGAGAGCCATATCACCTAGTTATAATAGCATGGGATGAGTACAATCATTTTGGGGGATTGTGAGATTCAAACATGTGAGTTTTAAACCTGTGAAGTAAAGCAATGCATGCAAATTCTTAAGCAAAACATAAATTAATCAATGGCTCATACACATAGTACAGAGAGATTTACGTTGGAAACCCTTAACCGGGAGAAAACCAACCTTCTTTGGTGCCGCAACTTTCAACTCTTCATTGTATTAATTTCACCATTCATCATACAATATATACAATGTTTTGGGTATTTCATAGCTACCAAAACCCTAATCCCTTAATCCCATATTAATTTAGAAAACTGCTAAAAATAGAAAAATCTGCTAAAATAGCTAAAACCGCCCCCCAAAAAAACAATTCTGGATGCTGCCCCAAACCCTTTCGGCTCTGGCCTACTGTCCAAAGCCGAACATTGCGTGTAACCAAGGGGGGGAAAACCTGGGACCCCCCAGGAAAGTGCCCAACGCACATGACACAAAGAGCGAAAGAAGTAAGGATCGTCAGACATAGTTGTCGAATATGACATGCCCCCACACACACATGCAAAAAATATAACACATACCCAACAAAACATGCATGGGAGAAACGGAAAGGAAATTAAATTAGAGGGGAGAGATAACTTTTAGGAAAATAAGAGGATAGGAAAAACATAGTTGGGTGTCAAGAAAGAAGAGGAAACCATAGTGGGTATTAGACATGGATTGTTGGAGATTGAATTGTGTTGAGAACTAGGTTGGTATGCTTGTGATAATATTTCTATTGAGAAATTACTCGATAGCATGTGTAAATAATGTTGTGAGAACTCATGTTACAACTGGATTTCCGGGAGCCCTTAGTTGAGAAATTGTTGGATGGTCTATGCTAGAGCCCTGGAGTGCATAAGGATTGTCTAAGGGACTTTGGTGCAGAGAAGGAAATCCTATCCCTTGGTTTGTATAGACTAATGGGGAAGATATATGGATGGTTGGAATTGTTGTAAGAGTCATGTCACTATGAATTTATTGGGTATTGGGTTGTTTGAGTAGATAGTATCCAACCATAGCAGTCTATTAATCCTTGTGGATTCATATCCCCAAAATGGGGGTGGCTTGTTGTAGAGATAATTGATGCAACAATTTATATGGTTGGGTGGAACTTTAACATCCCTAGTTTTAATCCCTGCAAATTATAATGTAATTGTATAAATGTGATTTAGCAAGTGAGCTCATATGTTGGGATGAAGAGCCCGTATTGATTAATATGGCCAAGAGATTAACTATGTATTATGTACATTTAAATAATAATAATAAAATTAACACCAATTGTAGATGGGCATTGAAAAATTCACGGGGGATAAGTTTTCCACAAGAACGGGTAGGGTCTAAGAAGGGGGCGGCTGAAAGGGTGAATTATCCATGTGTATTAATCCAAACCCACCTTCTAAAATTATCATTGTGTATAAACCTTATATTTATGTTTGAGTGTTCCCAAATCCAATAATTAAACACATGTAAGAGAGTGGGTGTAAGGAGTCACATCCCATACTTATTAGGAGCATGGGGCTAAAGTACAATCAACATTGGGGAATGTGAGAGTCAAACAAGCTTGGGGAAAAAGGGAAATTCATATGGGGAAAGGAGGGTAGTTTTTACATGCATATTTTTGGATAACAAGAGGGAGAAAAGTGTTGTAGCTTGAAATAAGCCAAAGTAGGCATGTGTGGAAGCTTGTTGGAGCTGTAAATTCGTGAAGAAGCAGGATGCCAAGCCTGTAGAGTGAGATTTTGTCTAAAAGTTTACCCAACAACCAGTGGGTTTCTAATGTGAGATTTTCCTTCTACAAATGACATCCCTAGAGTCCCCAACATGAGATATTCCTATCCAACCTATGTTGGAGCCCTAGAGGGAAGTGGGAAGGCCTGAGGGACTGCAATGCATAGAAGGGGGATTCCATTCCTTGGGTTGTGTAGGTTGAGGGAAATAGAGATAGAGGCTTGGGATAGCTATAGGAAAAGTAGATTGTTGTATGTTGTGTTGGGATTTGAGTGGACAATTGAGAGACACCATTTTCTTATGGATTCCTAGACCCAACTCACGAGTGACTTGTTGTTGATATTTGGAGCAACAAGTCTATGGTTGGGTGGAATGTCTATCCTCTACAATGGTTGTGCATTGATTTAAAATACGAGTGTTTAATCTATGTTTCAATGTTTTATTTATGGGTTTATATTTTTATGCACAAACTCAATATTTTTGAGTAATTACATGTTGCTATGTGTATGTTTAATTATTTGCATTCATGATTAATGGAATTGTTGTTATATGCTTGGGAGTTTTTAGCCTATTGCATGTTTTTAATTTAATTGTATCAGAACAAAAAAAAAAAATTGTTAGGTTTAATAGGTGGGGACGTTATAGATTGGTATCAAAGCTCAAGGTTCAGTATCGATCTTTTATGGGTGTAATATACCAGATACAAAAAGTATGCAGAACATAAATAAAATGCTAGAAATGGCAGAATAACAATAATATAACCAGCATAATCTCCACAATAACACAAAAATGATATAAGAACAACAACATAAATACCACTTTGATTCAGAAAACAATGTTCATGGGCCTCTTCGAGGGGGAAACCTCCAGTTGAGAAGTGCTCTGTTACAATAATATCCAAGCTAGGGTTTTCATACCCTCGACCCTTATTTATTCTAAATATGTCTATCAAGAGAAGCATATAGAGGAAGATCCTTCTAGAAGCAGAAGATTCTATTAGGTCTTCTTACATCTGCCTTATTCTATTTTATTGAAAGGCCTTATTAATATTGACCTTTATTACATCCGAATATATTGCTCTACCTATGTGCGGGTTAGGACCCTAACATGTCCCCCCCCCTAAAAACAACCTTGTCCTCAAGGCTTGAGATGTGGAAACTACTGTAGAATGGTAGTTGGTTCCCAAGTGGCATCTGTTGGAGTTGTATCTTTCCATTGGACTAGAACTTCCTTGATGGCTCTCTGACACAGGCGACGCTCAAGCTGGTCCAAAACCGCTTCTGGCTGTAGCCAAATGGATCCTTCTTCAGCTAACTCGGGAAGGTTGGTTTGAATTTGGCACCTAGTTCCAATCACCTTCTTTAAGCATGAAACATGAAAAACAGGATGTAGCTTCGAGTGACTGGGCAGAGCTAACTGATAGGCGACTTGTCCCACATGCTTGAGAACTGTATAAGGACCATAAAATTTGGGTGCTAGCTTCTGAAAATGCTCGGCCTTGAGGGAAGTTTTCTTGTATGGTTGCAGTCGCAAAAACAGCTGATCCCCTTCTGCAAATTGATGTTTAGAGCGACCTTGATCTACTTGTTGCTTCATGTGATTCTGTGCCATGACCAAGTTCTCTTTGAGGGTATGGAGAATATCCTCTCGAACTGTAAGTGTTTGGTCAACCGCCTAGACCTTCGAGGTACTTGGTAAGTATGAGAGAACTGAAGGTGGTTTCTGTCCATATACTGCTTCAAAAGGAGTCATGCGTGTAGCTGTATGGTAGGAAGTGTTGTACCACCATTCAATTAGGGGTAACCATTGAGCCCATTGATTTTGCTTTTCAGAGGCGAAACACCTCAGATATGTTTCCAAACATTTGTTGACAACTTTCATTTGACCATCAGTCTATGGATGATAAGCTGTGCTGAGATGCAATTGGGTGCCCTGTAGCTTGAACAATTCTTGCAAAAAATTGCTTGTGAAAGTTGGGTCACGATCAGAAACAATAGAGTGCAGCATGCCATGAAGCTTGAAGACATGGTCCATGAAAATTTGAGCCACCGTGGATGCAATAAATGGGTGTTGAAGAGAACAGAAATGAGCATACTTGGAAAGGCAATCCACAACCACCATTATGACTGATTTATTTCCCAGTTTGGGGATCAAAAACATTCTCAAAAATCAAAAACATTCTCAAAAATCAAAAACATTCTCAAAAACATTCTCAAAAATCAAAGTGTTCAAAATTTCTCGAAACTGATTTCATGACATAGATCACATCCTCATGATCCCAACGCAACTTGAACGATATCAAATGGAGTTCGTATGAGGAAGTTATTGCGTTCTGTCTATTTTCCCAAACATGGAAAATTTACTGACTATACAGTTCGTATAGGCTGACATGGCAGCTAACTGTATAGACTGTATAGTCGTATAGGCGATGGGGCATGACTGCTAACAAGGTAGGTGATGTGGACCAATCAGTGATCGACACATGGCAGGTGGCAGTTGTTTAGGTGGACCAATTTTTGGGTGCCACGTGGTCCACTCAAGGGCCGCCATGTGGCACCCCTTCATTGTATAAAATTTTTTTGTACTCCACTAGAATTGAACCTGTGACCTCTAGCAAGGGGAAATTATTCACTTAGTCCGGGTCACCATCTTGCCTACAAGTGTTACTTAACCACTATAGCTGTCAAATTATATTTGAATTAACCTAAAGTTTCGGTCGGCGGGGAGAAAGGGTTGGGGCTAAGCTGCAACCCTTGGTCACACTCCACAACAACCTTACCATACGAACGGGGGCGCGACGGTGTGGAGGTGCTAGTCAGTGGGTGCAGGCAATTGGCCCAACATCTTGGCCACATGGGCCATACGACCTATAACTCTGTCGAAAAAGGTGCTAACCATTTTAACGGTGCGAAAAATCCACCCACAATCTGAAACACATGCAGGAGCTAGGTTTGGTTATGCAGAGGTTGTAGTTTTGCACAGTGGGTGCACTTTGGTGAGTAGAGACAACAAGTATTGGGGAAAAACTTTCAGGAAGGGTATTTTCTTCAATTTTTGGCCAAACCATGCGCGGAAAGAGCCCAGATAGGGGTTTTTGGACATTTTGGAGCCATTGGAGCCATTTATTTTTCATTCAAATCATTGTAAAGCATTGTTTTAACACTTTTGAGAATATAATGAAAATGATCCATTGGAAGTTGGACCAGGATATGCAGCCCAAGATAGGGGTGAACTCGTTTATCATTTTAATGTGTTATGTGCTTATTTTGATGGTTGTTTATGACTATTTTTGTTGTTCATTGTAAGTAAGAACTAAATATTTTCATGTGATTGCAACTTGATCCAATTTCCCAAGACACATACATTTTCCACTTGCAATATTTATACACAAACCTTTTTCATTTTTCAGATCAAGTTGTTATCAGAGAAAAGGTTTTTGAAGGTTTTATTTGTTTGCAAGTGTTTGGTTTTATGATGCTTACAAGGTTGGAGCTCACAAGAGGAGAAGGACATCTTTTGGAGCCATGTTCTCAACTCTCAAGAAGGAGAACAATACATTCACCTCAAGCTTCAAGGAGGCATTCACCAAGTATGGCTCATGTAGAGAGTCATGAAAAGTCCTACTTCAGAAGAGGAAACTTTTAGAAAAGCCTTTTATGACATGATAGAAATGGTGAAAGTTTTATTTGAGGAGAGGAATGCAAGATTGCAAGGAGAAATCTCAAACCCTCCAAAAGGTCATGAAGGTAATGATGATAAAACTCCAAAAGGAAATGGAGTAAATGGTGACACTCCACCTCCTTCACCTCCATCTTCCACTTCTTCTACTATTTCACAACCACCTCCAAATTCTACAAAAGAACATGGTAAAATTCCTCCACAAACTCCTTTGTGTAAGCTTGATATTAAGTTTAAATTGCCTATGTACAATGGAGAGGTAAATGCTGAGAAATTGGATAATTGGATTCGTCAAATTGAAGTGTATTGTAGGATACAAAGAATCCAAGATGATGAAACTAAGATTCAGCTTGCTTCTGTTAGATTGGAAGGTGCATCACTCATTTGGTGGGAAGCCAAAACTCAAGAGTACATGAAGAAACATGGTAAAGTTTTATCCTCTTGGAATGATTTTATTGCTGCAATTGAAAGGTAATTTTATCCATTAGCATACATGCAAAAAGTTGTCATGGATTGGAAAAAATTTGGCAAGCTAAAGGGAAAAATGTGCAAAGCTACACTCAAGAATTTAGGAGAAGAGCTTTGATTTTGGGTATAGATTTATCTTCTCAAGAAACTTTACTCAAAAACATTGGAGTATTGCATAGCTATTTGAGACACACAATTCTCATGTTTACCCTACAAATCTAGATGAAGTTTGTGTACAGACAACTCATTTAGAAGCAAGAGGGAAGAATGCTCCTCAAGAGGGCAGCAAGAAGCCATTTTATAATGGAGACAAATGAAAGAGAAAATTCAAATGAAAGAGAAAGAATAATGCTTAAGTCAAGAAAGAGGGATAAAAACTCTCATGTAAACATTGTTCAAAAGATAGTCATGATGAAGACCATTGTTGGAAAATTCATCCTGAAATGAGACCCAAAAAGTTCAACAACAAAGGGAAACCAAAGACTGTTGCAACTACAAAACATGATTTAGGATTTGATTCGGGAGATGAAACAAAAATCACAGCCATGGGTTTTCAAGGTAAGGACTCTATTGCCAGTACTAGTCCTTCAAGTAGTAGCCTCAATGAAACTCAACATGAAAAAGAAAGAATAGATCTTTTCCACATAAGGGTTATTTCAAAGCATACCAAGATAGATACTCTATTTGATACTAAATCACAAGCAAACCTCATTTCTAAAGACACTATCAAGAAACTAAAATTGGAAACTACTCTTCATCCTAAACCATATCCTTTAGGTTGGATATGTGACAATGTCAAATTGCATGTGACAAAAAGATGTAAACTTAGATTTTCCATCACTACAAACATTATAGATGAGGTAGAGCTTGATGTTATTCCATTGGATATTTGTGGTATTGTTTTGGGAAGCCCATATTTATATGATAGGGGAGCCATCTTTCATCATCATGAGAACAAATATCATTTTTTTTTAAATGGAGTTGAGTACATTGTTAGAGCACATACCAAGAAGTTGAATTTGTCACTTGTAAATGATGGACAGATGAAGATATTAGTCAATGCTAGTAAGAATTTTGTACTCTTGATGATCAAACCCAAAGACAATGTTGAAAAAGAAGCTTTCCAAGGATGTGATGCAAAGTTAAAATCTGATTTGTATGAGGTTGTTAACAAATATTATGAGATGTTTCAAGAACCCAAAGGATTGCCTCCTAAAAGAGGTATTCAACATGAGATCCAATTGCAGTAAGATTGTCCTCTTCCAAACATTAGCATATACAGGATGTCGGTCATGGAGAATGCTGAAGTCAAAAAACAAATACAAGAGTTTCTTGACAAAGGGGTTATCATGCCAATCACATCGCCATGCGGGTCACCAATTGTTCTAGTACCAAAGAAATATGGTACATGGCGCATGTGTGTAGATTTAAGAGCCTTGAACAAGATTATGGTAAAGAATCGTTACCCTCTTCCTAGAATTGATTATTTGCTTGATCAATTGAAAGATGCTAATTATTTCACTAAGTTGGACTTGAGAAGTGGTTACCATCATATTAGGATTGTTGAAGGAGACGCATGGAAGACAAATTTCAAAACAAAGCAAGGTTTGTATGAATGGATGGTTATGCCATTTGGGCTTTGTAATTCTCCTACAACATTCATGAGAGTGATGAATGATGTTTTAAGGCCTTTTCTTGATAATTGTGTAATTGTCTACTTGGATGACATATTGATATTTAACAAATCTCATGAAGAACATGTTAGGCATGTGAAACAAGTTTTGGATGTCTTGAAGAAAGAAAAAATGTTTTTAAAGATGTCTAAATGTGAGTTTGGAAAGACCTCATTAGTTTATTTGGGACATATTGTTGGAGGGAGGCAATTGAAGATAGATCCCTCAAAAGTCAAAGTCATTTTAGATTGGCCCAAGCCCAACAATGTAATAGAGGTTAGAATCTTTTTGGGAGCATCCCAATATTGGAGAAAGTTTATTTCTAACTTTTCCTCCATTGCAACTCAATTACATGTCATGACATGCATTAAACAAGTTTCCAATGGGGAGGCAAGAAACATAAATATTTTGATGCATTGAAGGAGAGAATTAGTTCAGCTCCAGTTCTTGCACTTCCTGATTTAAGACAACCATTTGAGATACAAAGGGATGCAAGTAATTACGCCATGGGATTAGTCTTGTTGCAACATGGTAAGTCCATTTGTAATCATTCTGAAACTTTTAATGGTGTTGTGATTAATTATCCTACATATGACAAGGAGTTGTATGCATTGGTGCAAAGTGTGAAAAAATGGAAACACTATTTGTTGGGAAAAGAAACTATTATTCACACAAATCATCAACCATTGCAATACTTGCAATCACAAACAAGGCTACAACAAGCAAGGCACTTCAGATGGATGGGTTTTCTACAACTATTCCACTTGGTTATCAGGTATAAGAAAGGAATTTATAACAAAGTTGTTGATATGATTTCTAGGCCTATTGTTATTGCTTCAGTTATTATTAAGCATAATTCTATCATACATGAGAGATATGTTGAACAATATGCTTTAGATGCTGATTTTACAGAGGTATATGCAACTTTGTGTCATTATAACCAAGTTGAGGAATTGGATTAACATATGCATGATAAAATTTTGTATCATCTTAGGAAGCTATGTATTCCACGGGGTGAAAGAGTCAACATTATAAGGGAAGCACATTATTCTATTATTGTTTGCCACTTTGGTGTAGGCAAGACAGTGACTAATTTGCAAAGGTATTTCTATTGGCCTAGAATGAAGAAAAGTGTTTCATGATATGTAAGAGGATTTTCTTTATGTTCTATAAGTAAGCCTAGAAACAGAAAGATAGGATTGTATACTCCACTTCCAGTTCCTTCTCATCCTTGGGAAATCATTTCCATGGACTTCATAGGAGGATTTACTATGTCAAAAAAGAATCATGATTATCTTTATGTTGTCATTGATCATTTCAACAAAATGTGCATTTCAATGCCTTGTAAGAAGTAGGTTACAACTGAACAAACGACACAAATGTTCTTTCAACATGTATGGGTACATTTTGGTTTGCCCAAATCCATTATTTCTAATAGAGATTCCTGATTTATTGGTAACTTTTGGTCAATCTTATGGGCACTCATGGACACCAAGTTGAAAAATAACACTGCATTTCATCCACAAACTGATGGTTAGACAAAAGTGGTGAATAGAACAATAGTACATATTCTTTGTGGTTATTGCAGCAAACATCCTAAGCTTTGGGATGAGCACCTACAATACATTCAACATGCTTATAACCAAGCTAAGCATTCATCGACTCAAACATATCCATTTGAGGCATGTTTTGGTTACTTGCCAAAATATCCTTTAGATTTTATCTTTGGGAAGGATATTTCTATTGATGATCATTATGACATTGATAGAGAAAAGAAGTTCATTGAACAAATTCAATTGGTGCATCAAATGGTGCAAGAATAGTTGGAAAAGATCCAAGCCAAGTACAAGAAAAGACATGCACCACGTTGATCACTGCTTCCAAGTTGGTGATGAAGTTTGGATTTACATTAGAAAAGAGAGGCTTAAAGGAGAAGGTAAAAAGATGAAACCAATTAGATATGGAGCTTTTGAGATTCTTGAAAAAATTGGTAACAATGCCTTCTGTTTGGATTTGCCTCCTTATATGCAAATGTATGCAATTGTTCATGTTGATAATTTGAGATTGTATGAGCCTCCTTTAATTGATGATCAAGGAGAGCATGTTCAGATTCCTTCAATATATGACTTCTCTCCAGAATATCTTTCATAATTGCATGAGGATACAATCCTTGACATAAAGATAAGAACTTCAAAACGAGGGAATGTGGAGTACCTTTGTGTTGGTATCAAAGGCACAAATTCAAACAAAGATAAATGGATTGAGGTTGGAAGGGTGAAGGAACTGTACCCTCACCTAGAGATTGACTGAAATAATATTTTGGAGGTCCAAAAGCTTCCCAATGGGGAGGAGTGTTCCAAGGGATAAAAAATCAAAGTGTTTGAAATTGCTCAAAAATGATTTCATTACATAGATCTCATCCTCATGATCCCAACGCAACTTGAACGAGATCAAACAAAGTTCATATGAGGAAGTTATCATGTTTCGTCTATTTTCCCAAACAGGCAAAATTTGTTGACTATACGGTCCATATAATCTGTACAGGCTAACGTAGCAGCTGACTGTATAGACCGTACAACCGTACAGGTGATGTGGACCAACCAGTGGTTGACACGTGGCAGGTGACAATTATTTAGGTGGACCAATGTTTGGGTGCCACGTGGCCCACTTAGGGGCTACCACATGGAACCCCCTCTTTGTATAAAATTTTCTTGGAATCCATTATAATTGAACCCACGACCTCCGAAAAGGGGAAAGTCTTCATGTAGGATGGGCCACCAGCCCACCTACAAGTGTTACTTAACCACTATAGCTGTCAAATTATATTTGAATTAACCTAAAGTTTCGGTCGGTGGGGGGAAAGAGTCAGGGCTAAGCCTCAGGCCTTGGTCACACTCCACAACAACCTTACCATACGATCAGAGTTGCAGCGACGTGGAGGTGCTAGCCGGCGGGTGTGGGCAGCTAGCTCAACACCTTGGCCACATGGGCCATATAACCTAGAACTCCGCTGAAAAAGGTGTTAGTCATTCTAACGACATGACAAATCCGCCCACAATTTGAAACATATGTGGGAGCTAGTTTTGGTTACACAGAGGCTGGGTTTTTGCACAGTGGGTGAATTTTGGTGAGCAGAGAAAATAAGTATTGGGGGAAAACGTTCATGAAGGGTATTTTCTTCAATTGTTTGCCAAACTAGGTGTAGAAAGAGCCCAGATATGGGTTTTTGGACATTCTGGAGCCATATATTTTGAATTTTGAGCATTGTAAAGCATTTTTTTAACACTTTTGAGAATATAATGAAAATGATCCATTGGAAGTTGGACCAAGAGATGTAGCCCAAGAGAGGGGTGAACTCCTTTATCATTTTGTTGTGTTATGTGCTTATTTTGATGGTTTTTTATGACTGTTTTTGTTGTTCATTTTAAGTAAAAACTCAATATTTTCATGTGCTTGCAACTTGATCCAATTTCCCAAGACACATACATTTTCCACTTGCAATATTTATAGACAAACCTTTTTCATTTTCAGATCAATAGCCTTGAAAAAAAAATGTAATGATAGATGAAAATCTTGTTGGAAAAGAGAACAAAGATCCCATGAGATAATGGATAAGTCATAGGGATGGGTAAATCATAGCTAGGGACTAGTCTATGAGGACTTATAAGGTTTCTAGATATGATTTGGGAAATATGCCTAACATATTCTGAATAAGAAATCCACTTTTGTTATCAGAGTGCATAGTGGAAGCACGGTACATGTACAAGAATTCAGTGGAAGAATTAATGAAGGATCATTCATTTTAAAGGTGCCAATGGAGAAATAAAGTTGTGAGTGGTTATTAGATTTGCAGTGTTAATATTTAGCTGGAGTAATGCATATTATAGCACTATGAATGTGGAAAGGTTCAACTAAAACAATGTGAGGACAATATTTCCCACATAAAGGAAGCAACTACCAATAAGACATATTGTGTTGGAAAAGTAAAAGGCCAAGTTGGACTTGGCTGAAAGGTGATCAACAAGAAGAAATAGGGAAGACAAAATCTAAAGGAATTCGAGGACAACCATCTACAACACAAAAAAATAAAATAAGAAAAAATAAATATGCATTGGAAGAGCATACTAGAAGTAATGCAAAATGCATATAAGAAAGATAGAATGCATGCGCACTAGTAGGCATGTTGAGAATGAATTCTTGGTGCATATAGATATGCATTAGTGCATGAGATAATGCATGTACTTTCCATTAAAATAACCATAATTCACTAATTTAGGTAGCACTTAGGTCAATATGAATAAATATGCCCATTACTTTATAGTAAAAAACATTACTGAAAATTAACTTGTCTAACCCCTCTTGTCTGATTCATTGTACTCACCCTCCTACTTTCTACACGTACACGTAGAAAAATTGTCATGAGAGAAGGTTGTGATGGCGTTGATCATAGTGTGATAGGAAATTTCTATTAATTGTACAACTATGAGACTCTATTTCATATGTATCATGTTATTTGCATAGAATCACCCCTCTAATTATTGTCTTCCATGACCAAATCATATTTGCATATGTTGATGTTATGCATGTCTATTTTTAATGATCATGCCAAATTATGCATTTATTTTGTTGCATGGATTTTATGTATTTACCTTGGTAGCATATCATTATAATAAATATACATACCATATGGCTTGCAACAAAATTGGATCAAACAATGACGCCTAATGTGGGGAAATAGGGGAGGAACATAATAAAAATGTAGATATATCAAAAGTGGACGATAAATGCAAGATGCCCTTGGTGAGTTTTAATTGCATACCTTATGAAATTTTTATATAATATTGAAATAATACATTGTATTTACTATATGAATAGTTGCATTCATAGTTCTAATAATTACTATATTTTATTTTATGTTACAAAAGATATTAAAAATAAATAAATTAAAGGGGCTAATATCAAAAGAGAAATGATATATAGATGGCAATTATATGAGTGATATGGGATCAAATTTGATGAGTATTATTCACAATCTCCCTACCCATGTTAGCCAAGGTACAATTCATTTTATGTTTTCCAATGAATTTTAGAGTGTACATCATAGTATTAATTGAATCCAATATACCACTTTTTTATTGTACTTATGCATTTTATGACGTGCATATTAATGTTTAAGAATAGGACACAAAGATGATGATGAATCAAGGGGAAAATATATCTTAGTAAAAGACAAAGAATCAACTTATGAAGATATACGACTTGACTCGCAAGGAGAAATTTGTAAATATGGAAGTGGGAAAATTTTCCATTAAGAATTTTTTGACATTATGTTATGATTGTAGTTTTCACCATAGACTAAAAAAAGATATTAAGAGATGATATGAAGTTTAAATACACTTAAAACAAAGTGAATTTTCTCATAAAATTCTTGTCCTTTCTTCTTCCTAAAAAAAGAGCAGTTGATCGCACCTTTCTCATAGATGAGATACAATCGGTTGTGGGTTTCCTATACAAAACCCACAAATTCCCCATAAAGCTTTGAGAAATAGAAAGTTGTGAGGAGATAAAATTAGAATGGGTTGGAAAAATCTCATAAGTGTTCATGGAACTTGTGCATGACTTGTATTCATTCAACTCACATGCCATGAAGTCTATTCTTAGCTCCTCAAAGAATATATAAGAGGCCAAAGCTAAGGGATGAGAGGCTAGTGTGAATAATCCTTATGCTATTGAAGTGGAGTAAGATTCCTTGGTCTATAGTTTGCAACAATTTTTTAGTACTAAACATCAACACTAGTGTGATCAAAGCTTAGGTGAGATCCATCTTGGCTATCTTACCATGATATGTTTTTGGATTGTGCTCGTTAAAAAAAGGTGATCTTGTGGTTAAGGAGAAGGGATTTGAGTCTTGGATATAGGAGTATAGAAATAGATCTCAAGGTAATCATCATTGATATAATTTATTCTTAATACATATATATCTACATTCTTTCTCCTCCAAAATCTCCATTTTTATGGATCTTTCTTGTATCTTTAATGGGATTTTGTTGGTACAAATAATCTCGAGTTACTACATTAGGGATTGATTCATGCAAGATTTCATTTATTGTCTTATGAAAGAATGAGGAAGGTTTTGCTTGTTTGATGATTATGTAGGTAATTTGGTACGAAGCAAAATCATTGGAACGAGATCTAGAAAGAATCAACATGTACGTTGGAAAACCATTAGTAATAAGGTATGCCTCTCCTTCCTTCTCTCATTTACTTGTGAAATTGCTTGATTATTTTTAATGAAAATAAGTATGCTATATATCCTCTTTGTCTGTCATCGAGTTACACCCATCCAATGAGGGTATTTTCTTATCTATAGGTGAATTCCCCCAAAACACATTGTCACTAGGTCATGGTCAAAAGCATACCAAAAACCTTTGAGCAAAATAAGTAATGGTAATAAGAAAATAGTATAGAAACATCTACATAGAGGTCACCAAACACACAATTTTGTGATATATGGACCCTTAAAAAATTCTCTAAGATTGTGAGGATATACAACATCAAATGAAATATATTCAAATTACTTTTAATTTTTAGTCACTCATGTTTATAGTTCTTTACCTTTTCTATTTCATATTTATTTTTATTGAATTGTATAGTTTTCTCCACTTTCTATAATTCTAAACAAAATTAATAAGTTAACCGGAGATCTCCCTGATGATGATGAAAAAAAAAAAAAAAGGCCAATGGAGGTTCATAAATATATATTTAAAAGAATCCTTAAGAATTAGGAAGAGGCTAAGAAGATCTCCTTTGAGAAGCTAGCACAAGGAGAAAACCACCACACACCACAACAAAAGGATAAAGAGGTAATAAATAATATATAATCAATTGAATTATTGATTAGTTTTTTTAATGATGCTTTAACTTTTAATTGTTTAATTGTTATATAACCAATATAAAATAATATTGCACTTTCTTAATTCACAAGGTGTTTTAGTTTTTAACGTTCAGTTATTTATTTTGATATGGTGTTTTTTCTCTAATGTAATTTTTTTAGTACTATTGACCTACTTTATTGTCATTTGTTGAACATTAGTAGGATTAACTAATTTTACCTCATTTTATTTTGACACCAAAAAAAAAAGTACACATTCTACTTATAAAGACAAGAGGTCCTTGATTAGCAATCGCTACAAAATTTTATCAATATAATCTCATTTATTAAATATAATCTCATTTATTATAGTATCCACACATATAATAGCTTAGTAAAATGGTGTTAATATACTAATTTTAAATACATGTTTATATTAAATATGGTTTTCTTTTATTGCATACATTTAAATGATTACCAATCAAGAACAAAATGAAGTATGCATCGAAGTTTATCAACCCATGTCCTCAATAATCAATTATTAATTGTGTTAATTTTTTTTCCAAATGAATGATGACGAGAGTGGTTCCAAGGAATCACAAGGTAAGGTATTGACAATTTTTAAACACATATACACTTTATTATATGTAAAAGTAAAAATGTTAGAATTCTTTATTTTATCAAACTCATTTTCTTTTATTATATTCTTATAAAAGGAAGACGAAGGTTCAAAAGATAAGGAAGGAAAGCCCAATTCAAAAATTTCGGATTTCAAATTCATTTCGTTATATGTGTAGATTTTTTTAATGTATATTGTAAACAAAGTTCACATTTCCTTGGGGTAGCAGTGTACTACTGGTTATAGGTAAAAAAATATATGATTATTTTTTATATAATTTAAATTTTCATAATTGTATGTGTATACATTTTATTTTTGGCTTTCATATTATGAAATTGATTGAAAATTAAAATTAAAATATACTAATAATCAATCTCATTAATATTTAAATATTTTCAAAACAATATTACTAAAAATAATAATTATCATAATTAAAATCAATAAATAATAATAATAATAATTATAAATTATAATAATTTAATTAAAATCAATAAATAATAATAATTATTATTATAAATCATAATAACTAATTGATAATTAAAAATGATATGTTTAAAAAATTAATTCTTAATTAAATAAGTGTAATTAATACTTCACATGATATCGATGCACAAATCTAAATATAAGTTAAAATCCTTGACACAATGAACACATAAATGACACAACAATGATGCAACAACGATGCCACTGTTTTGAATATGCATGTTGCATTACAGTTTTATGATGCAACATAGGATGCATTCGATACAATACCCCACACATAGTAAGATATACAGCCTAGAATGTGATGCTACCCGAAGGCATCTTGTAGCACGTTGAGATGGAGATGGTTAATAGAAGTCTTATATTGAAATAAGCTGGTTAATAGAAGAGTGAAACAAATTCATTGCAACGAATATGAGAAGCACAATTGTGAAAAGAAAAGAGAAGTATCTTAAAGTTTAAATATATTTAATATTTATTTTTTATCCTTTGGAAATGCTTTTGTGTCATATTTAAATTTGGTTTAATTTATAACAAAATGCATAAATATAAGAAGAGATGGAAATAAGGTTACATAGGACTTGATCCTAAAACCTATGAATAATGATTTTTTTGCACCGACTAGGGTTTTTGATGCATCCTAGGGTTTCAGAATCAACGATCTTCCTTGATCTAACCAATGATTCTTTCACCTATTCAATTTAATTGATTTTGATGGCCTCCATTGAGGGGGCGAAAGCCCTCCTATCGAAAGGCAACAACAGGAGAAGCGAACAAATCCTCCAATGTGCGACCACCCTTCGATCCTCCATCATATTTTAGAGACCAACTCTATTAGGAAGAGCTAAAAAAGAACAAAGGGATGGGGATGGAAGAATATCCTTCTCATCCAAAAGTGGTTCGGTCATGGATACCAGGAAAATGCATGCTACAAGATTCTACAACACCCAAGTATGTGATTAGTTCAATTAGAGTTGGTATGCAAACCCAATATATGAGGTATCATGACCTCATTCGTAAATGTTTAGGTTTCTGACCCTCTGAGAGGGACATAACTAAATGGATCAATCAATGGTGGAAGCCCAAGGGCCAGTTTGAACTACAATTGGGATCCAAAGTTTTTTTTATGGCCATCTTCCACAATATGGAAGACAAGAACAAAGTCTTTGAAAATGGGCCATACTTCTATAACTCAGCCGACTTATATTTGATATTTTGGATGGAAAATTTTAACCCAGAAAAAGAGGACTTTACCCGTTCTCCAGTATGGATTAGGCTTTATTCGTTTCCCCAAGAATTTTGGTTAGGTGAAGTTCTAGAAGGCATAGGAAACACTCTAGGTATTTTTGTCAAATCATTTGAAGCCACAAAACATAATAGATACACCTCATGTGTGTGCATATGTGTTTTCATTGATGTCTCAAAGCCACTGCCCAGATCCATCAAAATTGAGTATCAAGACAAAGAATGGGAACAAACAATAGACTATGAACACATCCCTTTCCATTGTCGCAAATGCCATGAGCATGGTCATCTCTTTAGAGATTAATGCACCCAACAACCCCAACCCTCCTACACAGGAAAAACCCAAAGATGGCTTCACGCAGGTGCAAGGACGTAAACGTCAAGCACATAAAAAACCCCATTCTTCAAAGGCCGCAGGACCCTCTACTAGTAACTTTTGAAATACGCAACACCATCTCGAACGAACTTTCTGCCAATAGCTATATTCCTGTTTCCAATAAAGACAGTACCAAAGATAAAGATAAATCCATCCTAGAGCCCATCTTGGAACAAATTTCATCCATGCCCACACTTTTTCCTTCCGTTGAGGACCCTTCCCTGGGAGAGAGAGAAGAAATGGAAGTAGAACGGGATGAGCAAGAGCTAGAAAAAATTGACCTTGTTAGACTAGATGAAGCATATCACAAAAAATAACTACAATCTGTCCCTCCGGAATAGCTCAGGAAAGTTCATAAGGTCTACCTTAATTCAACAACTAGAGAAACCTCAAGATCCAACATTGGACTAGGCATTACACTAGATGAACAAAGAGATCTATGGAAGAAAACAAAAGAAGCATGAAAAAGAGGAAGGAAATCCACTCAAAAATTGATCCAGGAAATCGATATCTATATGGTTAACTCGGGCCAAACTCAAAAGATAACTGATATCTTTTTCCCAAACCAAAATCCTCATTCCTCATGAAGATCATCTCATGGAATATAAGGAGCCTAAATGGAAGGAAAAAGCAACGGATTCTTCGAAACAACATTATGACAGAGACTCTTGACATCTTGTTCCTTCAGGAAATTATGTGCATAGGAACAGTGGAAAAAAATCTTATTTTCAAAAGTTGGAAGAAAAGTAATTTCATCTTCAATGACTCCAATGGCTCTGCAGGGGGACTAGCTATTCTATGGAACCCGAATGTGGTAATTCTAGAAGATTTCTAATCCACCAAGTGGTCGATCTCAGCCTCCTAGAAAATAATTAGATCAAATAAAATTGGACTGCCCACCAATGTGTATGGGCTGCAGCATCTCCAAGAAAAAGAAAGCTCAAGACAAACTCTTCATTACTTAGGGGCTTTGGATAATAACAAAAATTGAATCTTGGGAGGCAATTTTAATCATATCAAATCCCTAGAAGAAAAAGGGGAAGGCATAAGATGATTCGACAAATGTTGTGAGGATTTTTGCAACATAATATAATCCCTTCATTTGATCGGCCTTCACTTTAGATGAGGAAATTTCACTTGGTCAAATAGACATTCAGGGTCTCGCCACATTTCCTGTAAACTCAATTGTTTTCTAATCTCAAAACCTATTATGATAGAAGGACTTCTACTAGAAGCCAACATCCTTTCAGCCTTGATCTTTGACCACTGGCCCATTCAACAATGGTTGGACACCGTTGGATATCCACAGCATAAGTCGTTCCACTTCAAAAATTTATGGCTATGCAACCCAGACTTTCAAGAAAATCCCCCCATCTGGTGGAAAAATGCAGAAATATCCCATGGATATCTCATGTTCCAATTTCAACAAAAACTGAAAAATTTCAAGCAACACCTCAAAATTTGAAACAAACCAGTCTTTGGAAACGTTTTCCAAGCCCAAAAGGAGTTGGAGCAGAGAATGCAGAAAGTACAAAAGGAAATCATCATAAGAGGTAACTCGGAGCAATTACAAGCAGAAGAAATATCTCTTCGTAAGTAGTTGGATGAATTCTAAGCACAGGAAGAAACATTATGGCGTCATAAATCTCACGTTCAATGGATTTGTGAAGGAGAAAGGAACAACAAATTATTTCACCAATCTATGCTTCAGAGACGCCAAATCAATAGAATTACCGGGATAGAAAATGAACATGGAAAATCCCTCCTAACTCATGATGACATTGAACAAGAGCTTATCAACTATTACAAAAATATTCTCACAGACCCTTGCCCAGATCGGTCTACAACCATTGAAAAAATAACCATGCATGTGCCTACCCTGATCACTAAAGACCAAAACACATCTCTTCTCCAACCAATTTCTCTTGAGTAAGTGAATCAAGTGATGAAGGAAATGTAGGTTGGGAAAGCACCAGTCCCAAATGGATTTACCACTGAATTTTTTCACCACTACTGGACAATGGTTAGAGATGAAGTATGGAAATTGGTGGAAGACTCTAGACACTCTCACAAAATCCTCCCGTCCTTCAACGCAACCTTCCTAACACTCATCCCCAAATAAGAGTGAGTTTTTCATTCCAAGTAGTTCAGGCCCATAGCCCTATGTAATGTTATCTACAAGCTTATCACAAAGGTAATTGCTATCCGCCTCAAACCAATTCTTCCTTTTATTATTTCAAAAGAGAAATATGATTATGTTGAGGGAAGACAAATTGTAGACAGTTTCATTCTAGCTCACGAACCAATACACTCCCTTAAATCTTCTCGTACCCCTGGAATGCTAATTAAGCTATATTTCACTAAATCTTTTGATACTATTAGCTGGCAATACATGCAACACATTCTGACAACTTTTGGTTTCAACTCAGACTGGGTTCGTTGGTTTTAAAGCTCACCTCTATTTCTTTCTTTTCCATCCTTGTTAATGGAGCCCCATTCAAAACCTTCTCATTGTCAAGAGGCATACAAAAAGGATACCCCCTCTCTCCTTTCCTTTTCGTCATCATGGTTGAGGGGCTTAGCAAATACATCCAAGCTCATATTTCCAATAGAAGTCTCCAAGGAATACAATTATCTAGTATGAATCATCCCATCTCACGCAACCAATTTGTGGATGATACTATGAAAATGGCCTCATCCACTGCTAAGGAAGCTTCCACTATACGTAAAATCCTTGATGATTGTTTTTTTGTTTCTGGAATAACCATCAATTCTATAAAATCTCGAGTCTTCTTCTTTAACACACCAGGGGCATTCCAAGTTCATCTAGCTAGCCTTCTATGATTCACCCGGAGTTCCCTTCCGTCCAAATACTTGGTAGTCCCTCTAATTGATAGTACTTCTCGCAACAACTCTTGGAAACCTCTCATAACCTCACTAGAAAATAGCCTTAGTTCTTGGACATTCAGGTCTTTAAATCTAGATGGACACCTCACCCTTTTGAAGTCAATATTACAAGTCATTCCTATTTATCTCTTCTCAGCACTAGCCACCCCAAAATCCATTATAAGCTCGATTCGCTCCATACAAAGAAAATTCCTTTGGAAAGGAACTAAGAAAGGATGGAAATGGGATCTTGTTAAGTGGGCTGACTTTTTCAAACCCAAATACTCTGGCAGACTTGGTCTAAGAGACCCGGGTATCCTAAACATTTTCATGGGAGCCAAGATCTGGTGGCGATGGTTAACTCACCCGACTGACCTTTGGGCCAAACTTTGGAAGCACGAATATGCTCCCAATATTGAAGAAAACAATTTGATTTGACTCAACAACCCGAATCTTGGCTCCTTAATCTGGAATACAACTTGGGGCAATCACCATCTTTTACAAGAACATGTCTTCTGGGAGGTAAGAAATGGACAAACATATATCTTCTAGAATGACTCTTGGAAGCAATTACCACCACTCCATCTCAAAGAGATCATGCAAGGAATCATTCAACACATGAAACATAAAATGCACCTACAGATCCAACACTTCTGGAAATCATATTCCTCTCATCCTCATTGGAGAGAGTGGAAATCTAATCCCCTAGATTTGGACCTACCATAGACTTGCAATTTAGCGCCTTGGAAAAAAGAGGTGGAATCAAGGAAAATACGTGTTCATCATGACCATGACATTCTTCGATGGGGCCACACACCACAGGGATTGTTCTTCATAAAAGAGAATTATATATTAAAATCCAAACAAAACCTCCTAGAGAAAGAGCAAATCTAGGCTAAGATATGGAAAATCAATCATTGGCCCAAAATTTGTACTTTTCTGTGGCTGATGGTTCGAAAATGAATTATCACTTGGGAGAATCTCTTAAAGTAGAGATTCACAGGTCCTTCCACGTGTCCACTCTGTTGTAATCAAGAATAATATACCAAGCATATTATTAGTCAATGTACCTTCATCTTGCACTTAAGTGAGGAAATAACTTCCATCATGTGCACCACGAATCAAAATACAACCAACATAAAATCCACCTTTGAGCATTGGAGACAACTAGCTTTCAAAAATCCATTGCTCAAATGAATACGGTTACTCATCCCTAGTTTCATAGTCTGGCAGATATGGAAAGAAAGAAATAACATAATCTTCAATTCCACTTCTCAATCTAAAGCTCAAGTTTGGTCACAAATCAAAAACTGTATCAAAGAAATGGTATGCTCCCAACCCTAGACCCAAGATGATCTTAATTGTGATCTGAATGAAAAATTCATTCTCTCCAGCTGACACATCCATCCCAAATCCCTTCCCATCTCTGTGCCCCCCCACCACCGATAGCCCTACCTCCTGGACCAAACCTATGACAGGTTTTATCAAACTTAATTTTGATGGGGAGTCTAAAGGAAACCCCATCCCTACGGGTTTTGGAGTGGTTTTTTGGATGATAAAGGAATTATTCTCCTAATTTTGGATGGAAGTATTGGCCATTACACAAATAATGAAGCAGAATTATGGGAACTTATCCAAGGAATACACATTGTCAATCGAATGGATTCACAAAGCTCATTGTGGAAGGTGACTCCCAAATCATTCTATCATTTTTTTCTAAGCTCCTTTCAGATTCAAAAACCTCCAAAATTTATCCTAGCTAGAGAATCCTAAGGAACCTGGAGCTACTCCAATATTTAATTCTCCACAAATTTGTTCGTATTCCCTCTCATGTTTGTCAGGAGGAAAATCAAGTTGCAGATAAGAAGGAAAATGCCAAGTTGTATCTCCAGAAAAGTGATCTTACTTGTTCAGGCTCCTGGACCCCAGATCATCCCATGTTTGTTGATTTCTTTGAACTAGAGCAAAGGTAAAACACAACCCTGAATGGGGTGCCATCCAACCACCATGCCACGAGAATTTCATATCCTCACGACACCCCCCCCACCCCTAATCACCTCAATTGGCATCCTGATGATGCTCATTAACTCCCAATTTTCCCTCTCCATGCAACGTCATTGTAGGCGTCTTTCACCATGAAATCTTCTCGTGTGAAGTCGAAGGGTCTCCAAATCCTTCTGCACCTTAATTTTGACATATTCTTCAGGAAGGATCTGATGTTTTCCTTCTATTCTTCTCTGCACTCACTCTAGTTACTCACACTTAGCTTGTCATCATTCTCCTGTCACAGGTTATTCTCCCTGGTAGTGTGATTATTATCCACCATCACCACTTTCAGTTACCTAATTTCCTAGTTTTCTCTCATGCCTAGAGAGTGCATTGGATTGATTCAAGTTGGCTCTCACTCTGGCCTGAGAGATCAGATTCCCCACACTCGTCGCCCCTCTGGTTCTTATTGTGTCTATCGTTTCTTGTGATGGAAAATCACATCTCTTCTCCTCCCACCAAGACCCAATAAGTCAAGCCAACCACCTTTCCAGTGGCCTCCTCCTTCACCACCACTCATTTAACCAACCTAGAAGGAACCTCCAGTTCTCTCCCCCCCACCTAGTGTTCGTTGATGCACAATGAGAAGTCATCATGGAGCTTCACTGAGATAATGCCGAGCAAAAATTTCGCAAAGAGATAATGGAGAAACACATGGATTGGCTTTTGGATTCAAGCATGGAGAACTCAACATAATGACGCAACGAGGATGACATGTTCCAGGAAATAATGGCCCCAAAGTGGTCAGATTCGTCAAGGCATGCCTTCTCTTATAACTCTCTCAGTAAAAAGTTTCTCATGAACTGTTATATTTCTGTTTTTGTAGTTTTTTTTTGCCTATCTAACCTCAAAGATATTTTTGTTGGTATATTTACAGGCCCAGAATAGCTTATCTTAGTATTATCACTGAAAAATCATTCGTGGCATTGCACACAATGGTTGAAGAAAGACATCAATTACAATAACAATTAGTACACCTACAACATCAAAATCCATCAAAAAGGTACAAAACTATACACTTGGTTCAAAAATTAAAGCGCACAAATTCACCAAAGGAAGCACGCGCATAGTGTGTAGAATGTGCAGGCTAACAAAACCCTAAGAGTACACTGTGCACAAGATGCACATTTGTCTACGAGAAAAGGCGTGCACTTCTCATGAATGGTGCATTTATAAACCTTGTCAGCCTCTCAACCACTTCTAGTCCGACCCCCAACACGATTTGACACTCATATCTGAGAAAAATATAGCTTGGAGGTTGGTCAAGGGCTAGGAAGTGCCCTAAAAGGTGCCTTGTTCACACTTTGAGCCAGTTATATCTTTCCATGAATGGACACTATATATATGTTCCATGGGTGTGCTAGAAAATAAAGAACTTCAATGTATTGTTATGTAGCAAGAATTCTTCTTGGAGAATCCTCTTTTCTCTTGGAATAATTCAAGCATTATAGCAAGGGTCATTCCACTCACCTCTTGAGAGGATTGGCATTATATTTATTCACCATTGTCACTTGTCATTGCATGAAGAGAAGATATCTCTATTAGGGAACACAAGAGCCCTCCCAAGGAGGAAGAGCGGATTCATAAGTTCTTGCCTTTCTCTATAGTGTTAGCCTATCAATATATTGATCCATTGGTAGCTATATGATTGTCATTTTTTGTTTTTCATGGTTCTAGTTCTTGCAAGCTTCTCTAACATTTATTTCTCTTTGTTTTTAGTTTTATTTCCTTGTTTCGTGTGTATTTGGTTACTTAATCAACTCACAAACCCATGTCTTGTTTAGATGACTTAACTAAGAAGGTAAGTGTTGTGTTTTTGCTCACCCATGTGTCAAAACCAACACAACATATTAGTGACCATACTGGGGAACGATATCAAATTACTCCCTATTTAAGTCTTGAGAGCACTTTTTTCTAATTGTTTTGATATGAAGGTACCAAAATAGGCCTAATGAAGTCTTCAAAAGTCAGAATCCAGATCCAAGGCAAGAGAATTTCACTTGGAAATTTATTTCCCAATGCGTGACAGGAAGTGTGCAGCTTTCAAGGCACACAAACACGCATCTTGCGCACTGTGCGTGTGAAAACCTTCATAACTCTATGCATTGTGCACATTATGTGCCCTCTGCTGCTTGTCAAAACTACAACCCCCGCATAAGTTCATTTTTTCCAAATTGTAAGGGTTTTTTTGAGTGGTTTGAGGGCCCCTTGCCTTCGGTTTTTAATTTCTTGCACTTTGTAAAGAAACCACACTTCACTTAGAGTCCTTTCTCGCAAGAAAGGTTAGCTAACATAAGGACACAGGGGTAAAAAGAATCACTATTCTTCTCTTTTCTTTGCTGCCACATGGATGGCTCATTTGGCATTTAAAATTTTGAGTTGAAGTTATTTCTTTTTCAAACACAATCAATTAATTTGGGACTAGAAATCAATTAAAACCCTTAAGTATGCTCTTCCCTTGCACCCAAGTGTAATCTCCGGAATTAGAAAAGGTGGTTGAAAGGAAATTTCATCTCCCTTAAAAAATCATTAGGAGAGGACAAATCCCCCCTAGGGTACCTCTTAGTTTTGGAAATCATCTTAAAAGTTTTGTAAGGGCCCATACATGCCCACATGTTTGCAATCTTAGGATAGTTTCTAAAAGCTTTCTTAGTCTAGACAAAACTCTAGGAAAGTTTAAAAGATCAAGTAACGGTCCCATACATGCCCACATGTCTACAATCCTAGGATAGTTTCAAAAGCTTTTCTAGTTTAGACAACATTCTAGAGAATTTAAAGGATCAAGTAAGGACCCATATGTCCACATTGCTAGTTCTTTAGGGCTTTAAATACTCCACAAAGTTGTACCAAAGAAACATAGTAAGCTAGGTAAGAATATTTTTAAGGACCACAGGAAGTCCACATACTGCATTCTTACACTTAACTTATTAAAAATCTTTTGCACACTTTTTTACTTTCTTGCACACAAAGCCACTCATCACACACACAATTTCTATTAGAATAGTGGAGGTCAAAGTAAGCTTTATTTTTAAGTACTTCAAAGGAACTCCGAAAGATCCAACTGCTTCTTTGGAAATTATCCACACCAATCTAATTCAAACACGATTGGCCCATGACCCCAATCTTTCAGCCCACTCCATCTAAAATTTTTCTAAGAACACATTAAATTTTCCTCCACAGGAGGTGCCAAAAGAAATTTTTTAGTCTAGGTAGGATCTCGGGGGTAGGCATCCAAATAACCCCTCGTTATCAGGTTCTCACATTTTGAAACAATAGAAGTTGAGAATAGGGATCTTTCAAATCCTCCAAGTCAAGTGTTCCTACACCATAAGGCAGGGAGATACCCGTGAAGGATCGAAGGACGAGGTCTAGTTATTTTGCGCATCCCTCCTTGAGTCACCCAAATCTTGTGAGGGTATCCAACCTGTGACCCATTTCTTAGGCCGAAAATCTAAATGTTGCACTTTGACCGAGGTACTTTATGGCCAAAGATAGGATACCTACCCAAGTGGCAGTTGTGGGCTACAATCGCACCTTGATCAGATTTTGTGTGGCTATTGTGAAATATCACCAACTCTTTCAGGATATGCGCCCTCTACCCCTCATTATAGCTGATCACTTCAACCTTCACTAGTTCCTCTTCTGGTGGCTTCAGACCCCACTGTCGAGTGCTATTGGAAGGCCCAGTGCTAAATTGAGAGGAAGGATGATGGGTCTTTTAGAAAATGAGCATTTATTTTTGTTTTTTCCCCACGCGGTCAAAATCCACCTATCCACATGCTTGTTTACTTTACGGTCAATTTATGTGTGATGTTCATTTGATTACATACAATTGTGAGTTATATTATCTTGTGAAGGTAAAAAATATAAAAAGCTTTTGTTCATTTATTTCTCTCTTGTCACCATTTACACACATTCACTTTGCTAGTCAGAACCATAGGGGATCCAAAGAATCTTTGTCGTTCTAGACACTTGCAGAACCTCCCTCCTATTCTAGGAGGAGTCCCTAGTCTTGTCAACTCACCAACTCAAACATATCACACCCTAGTGAGTGATATTGTTTTGGGATCATCTTTACTTGGTCCCACTTTGCTTGGGTCAAATACCCAAGTCACTCCATCTATTGGTTCTCCTTCACAAGGAGGCGGGGGACAAACTTCTTCTCAAGGGAGAAGCAAAAACCCACCAAATCTCTCTCAAAGGACAGGTCCATTACCTACACACACAATGGCTAGAACTAACCCTTCACCAAATCCCCCTATGTCATACTTGGTATCCCTCAACATTCTTGATTTAACCAAACTCATGAATGATCATATTTTTCATGATGCCACTTGGCCCAATATGCCTACCAAATTGCCTTCAGATATTCCAAAGTTTGAAGGAAAACCAAGGGAAGTTCTCGCCAACCATGTTATGACCTTCCACTTATGGTGCTCTTCAAACAACATCATGGATGATTCCATCCACTTGAGATTATTTCAAATAACTCTAACAGGTTCATCAACCAAATGGTATGTGGACGGAAAATCAGGGTCCCATGTGACCTTTGAATCATTGGTCAAGGAATTTTTGTCCTTTTTCCAATTACCAGTTCGTCATGACACTAATTTAGAAATTATCTCTGAGTTTAAACAGACCACTTCTATCCATATCTTTGACCACATCCATGAATGGCATCAGCGACGCAGTTTATGTAAAGGAGAAACCACCAAAGAACAATGTCTTGATTGGTTTCTTAAATCGCTCATCCTTGTGATTGCAAAGGATGTAGCATCCATGTTTCTTCAATCAGAAGAGGAAGTCATCAACAAGGTCCAACAATTTGACCTCATATATGCTCAATCAGGTTACTTGTACACAGTATTGCCTGATGCACTCAGACCCAGACCCATGCCATTTGGCCAAGAAAAACCTAGGATGTCCCACGTTGTGGATGGGTTGATTGGTTCTATGATACATATCAACCCTTACGGCCACCCATCACCCACTTATGGTGCAAATCAATATCCACAACCATATAAAGGTACATATTATTTCCCTCCTCCCACTCACCAACAGTCATATCCTGTTTCTCCCTCTCAGTTGTTGGGGGGACCCCCACCGGTACCCCAGATGCATCCGGTCTCTCAATCCAGTACGGATCCACCCCCGACCCTTGTATATAACCCCAACAGTAGTGGAAGTACTTCAACTTCCTATACAACATATGGATCATATTCACAAAACAACCCATATTTTCCACTTCCTGGCCCTCCCCAGCCGGTTGCTCCACCAGGACAACCACATGCCGACGTTAATTTTGTTCATCCCTCTCCCATTCAACAAGTTCATACTTTTGAATAGTTGAATACGGAAAATCCATCTCATCAACCAAATAAAGCCAAGAAGAAAGGAAAAAAATGAAAAAATAACAACCCGAGACCAAGAGTAAATAACCCCCAACAAAATCATCCTGCTACGGGAAACCAGAATCAAGGCAACCAAAAACCCCAATGGGGAAAAAATAACAATCAACCACGACAAGGGAAGAAAATTAAACTCAGAACTAACCTCCCTTGCATTCTATGTGGTGAGTATGGATATTATACTCACCACTGCCCCCAAATTTCTGATTACAAACAAATGCAAGAATCCATGAACACACAATGCCCTCTAGCACCACTTGCCCCTTAGCATGCCCCACAACATTATTTGCAACCACCACCTCTGGTATTTTTGCAAAACCATATTCCACACCAAGGTTTGATGAATGCCCAACAAGAGATAAAATCGGCCCCACCACAAATGGGGAAATGTCAAAACTTAGGTCCCAATCAACCTAGAACTCTGGTTGATCACAATATCCTCCATATCAGTGAGGAAGAGATTCTTCTACAAACATGCATTTTTCCATGCCATTTTCCTCCCGACTCGAACCCAACCACCTCAGAAGAAGCTATCGCTAGAGATGGACAACCATTGATGATTCCTCGCCCTAACACTGAACCAAACCCCTATACACCTTGTATTCCTTTACAATGGAATGTAAATAACCCTCATGCTAGGGAAACCCATAATTACAGTCTGGTTGATGAATTAGTATAGTCTCCTATAGCCATGTCTGTGTTGGAGGTCCTCCAAACCTGTCCATCACAGAGCAAATCCTTGTTTTCCACCTTGGGGGCAGTCGACCCAGATGATACTCGACTCATCACCTTTGATCTATATAATGGAGAACCACGCCTCCTCGCCCTGGTAACTTTTCAGATACCAGTTAAGATCCAGAACATCACATTTCATCGATGCATCATCGATGAAGGTGCATCCACATGCATCATGTCGAAAGTAGTATGGCATAAACTTGGATCATCTAAGCTAGTACCATCTACCATCTCCCTGAGAGCTTATGACGGGCATAAACTTGGATCATCTAAGCTAGTACCATCTGCCATCTCCCTGAGAGCTTATGACGGTCGACCATCATCCCTTGAAGGGCTCTTCCAAAATGTCCCTGTAGAACTTGGGGGAAAAACCATCCTCGTCGAAATTGAAGTTATTGATGCCCCAATTGATTACAATATCTTGTTTGAATGTAGCTACATGTATGTTATGAAGGCGATAACCTCTTCTTTGTTTCATATGATGATGTTCCCCCACAACGGGAAAATTGTCACCATTGACCAACTTACACATTACAATCCTAATCATTCCTCCAACATTGATAACATCCTCCCTCTTGTTTGTGCTAGCTCGAATGCTTTTCTAGTCATCGACATTGGTCCTGGAATATTCAAGGACCCATCCTTATTAGGGACTTATCATGGAACACCACCTCTCCTCAACGCTTCTATTTCAGCTCAAGTGTGTGTAGTATCTTCTAACAGAACAAATATCGGAGACAATAATCCTCTCACTAAGGCCCCTCCCCACATCGAAATTCCACCAGTTGGAGAACCACTACCTCAGGAATTCCCTGAAAACACCACCACACTACTTATCCCGGATTCCCCCCCGCCTCCATGGGAAAATCTCAGTCTAGGAAACAGTCTCTCGGGCCATTACCCAAATCCCCTTTTTCTACCCCCCACTTGGAGTCCAAGAATTACAGGTAGATGCTACCCTCACTCTTCCCAACATGGTTCTTGCCATCCATGTATGGTATCTTCATCCACCCGCTATGGTTCCTCCACCATCTCTCCCTCCTCAGACAGAGGGATTACCGATGCAGATCCCAGTACAGTCTCCGACCACACCACCCTCACCTCCACCTGGAGGCAACCCCACCACCACTGGGGGTAGAAGAAGGAAGAACGAGCCCATAGCTCTTCTCCCTCCCCAAGCTTAACCTCCTTGCGCACTATGTGAAAGAGAAGGACACCCCACTAACAGATGTCCTACTCTTCCCAAGTTACACAATCTTATCCAGATCCCCAAAGAAACCCCATTTCTTTCTACTCCACCAAGTACATCCACCACTACTACGAAGTCCTCGACCACATGCAAGAAAGGGTTACTAACAAATTTTTTGTGTGCCATATGCTCAAAATATGGCCATTACACTCACCATTTCCAAACTCTACCTCAATTCCACCAAACATTAGCTACAATATGCCACACATCTCGGCATGATCCCTCTCAGGAACTCCCTATTGATTCTCATATTACTGACATTTGTTATATTTCGTCATCAGTCCCCGAGAAAACGAGATATCCCCCATAGTGTCTTGACATTTTGTTTATGTCCAATGGGCCATCACACCCTGTACACAACATCCCTTCTACGTCCTCACCCCTTGAGGATAGTAACACTTACCCATTGACAGTTCCCCCTATCACCTCCCAAGATCCCCTATATTCTCACAATTTCCACTGGGATGAAGATATCCTGGAGGAATTGACTACCCCTAATTTCCCTTGGAATTTTCTCCATCATCGAGCACTTTTCCTCTCACATGAAGTATTTCACCCTCCTACCCAAGCCTCCTTGTGTGCCATGAAAACCAAGGATTGTATTCCTCTGGGGCATGTTGACTGGTTCAAAAACGCTATTCCTTCCCCCAATGCTTTTCAAGAAGGAAACATGGCCAACATCTCCCCCACAGTCAAAATTGACATTTCCATTAAACTAGGCATTGTAGAAGAGATCACCACTGGCACCACATGCTCCCCTAAAGAACTCATTGTTTACAAAGATCTCTTTCGGGAATACTGGGATATTTTTTCCTAGTCATATACAAAGATGCCTGGACTCGATCCTTCTATAGTCGAACATCGAATCGACACATGGCCGTATATCGCCCCTGTTCGTCAAAAGAAACACGTCCTTCGCCCATTCAAAGTTGTGGCTACCAAAGCCGAAATTGACAAATTACACGCGGTCGGGTTCATTTACCCCATTTCATACACTTCTTGGGTCTCCAACCTCATACCCATCAACAAAAAACATGGAACTATTTGCATCTGCACTGACTTTCGCGACATCAACCATGCTTGTCCCAAAGACAACTTCCCAACCCCTTTCATCGACCAAATAATCGATGATTGTGCCAGCCATGAGGCACTATCCTTTATGGATGGGTTCTCCAGATACAATCAAATTCAGATCCACCCAAGAAATTAGTACAAAACCATTTTTACAACACCTTGGGGTACCTTTTCTTATCGCGTCACGCCCTTTGGACTAAAAAATGTCAGTGCTACTTTCCAATGGGCCATGACCTACATTTTTCACGATGTTTCTCACATCATTCTTGCTTATTTGGATGACCTCACTACTTGATCCAAAAAATGAACCCAACATTTAGACGACTTACACATCATTTTCCAACGATATCACCAATATAATATCTGCTTGAACCCCCTCTAGTGTGTATTTTGCATCACTGTCGAGCGCCTTCTTGGGTTCATTGTCTCCCAACACGACATAACTTTGGACCCCCTTAAGGTCCAAGCTATCAGATAAATCCCACCACCTAGGACTTTACGCCAACTACAGAGCTTGCAAGGCAAAGCCAACTTTTTACGTCGCTTTGTCCCAGACTACGCCACTCGTGCACATGGTTTTCCATGCTTACTACGTCATGATATCCCATTTAGATGGAACGAACATGCTCAAAAATATTTTGATGATTTAAAAGTCGCTCTATCCAACGTCCCTTTGATTAGTCCCCCTCACTATGATCGCGATTACATCCTCTACTTATCAACCTCTATTGTTTCAGTCACAAGATTCCTCGTCCAATTAGGGGATGACGAGTGTGAACATGTGATTTACTACATTAGTAAAAACCTTTTAGGACCACCCTTAAAGAATAATCATGATGAAAAACTCGTGTTATCAGTTGTCCTCGCAGTCCAGAAACTGTGTCATTATATTATGCTTCGAACTATCAAGGTCGTAGCAGATTCCAACCCCATGCAGTACTTGCTTAGTCGACGACAGATCCACGACAAATTTTCCTGATGGATCATTATCCTCCAAAAATACGATCTAGATTTCTCCACTCCCAAAATAAATAAATCTCTGGTTCTAGCTGAACTCATTACGGTTTTTCCCTCTACGCCAAAGCTTCCCCCATCAATGAGGATTTCCTCGATGAACACCTCCTCGTCTATGTTCGTACACAAAATTTTGGGTCTCACCTCTATCACGATGATCGTCGATGCATTCGACATCAGACTCCCTGCTACCTCCTCATCAAATACATTCTCTACCATTGCGGGGTCGATACCATCCTTTGGGGATGTCTTACCATCGATGAAGTCAATAGAGTCTTGAATGATTGCCACAACGACGCTTGCAGTGGTCACCTCTCAGGTATGTCCACCACCCAAAAAATCATTCAAGCAAGTTACTGTTGGCCCACTTTGTTCCATGACTGCATCTACGCTGTCAAGCAATGCGATAAATGCCAACTTTATGCAAACAAAGCATGAGATCCACTAGCTTTTCTACACCCAATCATCATAGCCGACCCCTTCTGAAAATGGGGCATAGACTTCATGACTTGCCATCCTCCATCCATTAATGGACACAAGCACATTGTCATGGCAGTGGATTATTTTACCAAATGGGCCAAAGCCATGCACACATTTAACAACATTGCTAACACAACAACACGTTTTTTCTTCAACCATGTCATTACCTGGTTCGGAGTCCCACAACAGTTAGTTTCTGATCATGGTAAACATTTTGAGAATGATATATTTGTTGAAATCTCCTCAAAATTAGGATTCAGCCATGAGTTTTCCTCCCCATACTACCCTAAGTCCAACAGACAGGTTGAGGTTGTCAATAAAGTCCTCAAAACCATTCTCCAACGCACTGTCAACAAACATAAGACCAACTGACATCATATGTTGTTTTCCTCTTTATGGACCTATCACACAATAGTCAAAACTGCCACCAGTTTTACACCATTCCACCTCGTCCATGGGATCGAATCCATCCTCCATATCGAGTGTAAAATCCCCACATTATGAACTGCCATAGAGATCTTACCTCACACTGCTCCAATGGAGCAGCACATGCTAACCTTAGAGTCACTTGATGAAGATCGTCGATCTTCATTTCAACACAATGAAGCAGCTAAAAAATGGTCCAAAGCCACCTTCGACCACAATGTCAACCTTCGCTCATTCAACGAAGGTGATCTCATGTTAGCCTATGATATCACCCATGTCACTCTCGACCATGTGAAATTCGAGTCATTATGGCACGACCCCTTCATCATCCAATATTGCCTCAATAAAGGTGCCTACATTTTGGCCTCTCCAGAAGGCTTCCCTCTCAAGGAACCCATCAACGTGTTATACTTGAAGAAATTTTATGCCTAAGTGTAGCCTCCATACATTAGGTTTCTCTTTGAACACATTGGTAGAGTTTTTAGTATTCTTTACTACCACCACTCCTCATGTATATTCTATCACCTGTGTTATTGAAAGATGCATCAACCAACATCCTACCACATTGATTATGCTGATGGTGCCAGCCATTGGACCCAGAATCTCACTTCGACCGCTTGGGCCCTCTATACCCCCTCACATATACTACTCCATTCTAGTGGCATATGCTTAGGCTCGACCACCAATAACCAAGCCGAATATGACGTCGTCATTGGTCTCCTCACCGAGGCTAGTCAACGTTTGTCACCTTAACATTCTATTAGATTCCCAGCTTATCATCCTGTAGCTCAACAATGTGTATTAGATTCCCAAGAAGCCTCAATCAAGTATCATATCACATGGATAACCTAGTATTAGATTGACATTTATCACATTGAAAAACATCATATACACAACATCATACATTTGTCAATAGATAGAAATAGACATCATACATCATAAAACAGAAAACATAAAAACATCAATGATCAATGTATCCATCATATATATATCATCAAGGTCATAAATGTTTTACAATATATATA
>ML786450.1:178613-190985 GCA_009831015.1 Picea engelmannii | reverse complement strand
CAGCTCCAGGAGGCAGTCGACCAGTAATAGTTGCCCCTGCCACTGCTTCTCTGCGGATCAACATCCACCACTCTGTCGGTACCCCCACACACTGATCCAGTACCTCCTCATCCTAGATGTGGGCCCATATTCCCTCAGGAACACCTTGAAGGACCCACTCGAACTGTCGGCATAAATCCTCTAGCATGGCCTCAATGTCTCTCTGTGGCTCTCTGGATGGTCCTGCACTGGCATCATCTCGTCGATGCCTCTGCCCATCCCTCGGCTTTGTAGGATACTTTTGAATCGGCTCCCATCAAGACAACTCCTGGACGACCTCTACCTCTCGCCCCCAGGGCCCAACATCTGCAAAACAACACAGATATAGTGTCAACATCCATATACATGTTTGATAAATGTTATCTACCAAAATCAAAACAAACAGATACAACACATACTTCTTTGGTCCCAGTCCTCCCCAAGAGGTAACACCATGTCCAGATCCTGCTTGTAGTCCATACCCACATATGGATACCATAGAATCACCTGTGCAATCTGTCCCCGCACTCAAGAAACCTTGGTCGTGAAGTAATGGCCACCCTCCCCTCCTCCATGCCTAGCCAAAACATGCGCCCATTGCATCAATCGCGTCTCTCGTCACGATGTTGGCTCTAATATAATCCGAGGGCACAATAGAGGCACCCTCTCCAAGAACCAGGCCACCAACATTGACCCGTAGGAAAAATCATTGGAATCGACACGCCGACATCATTTCAGCAGGGACATCATCTGGGTGTGCATCAACACACCCCATGCAAACATGTCCCCGTCTAGGACTTCTTCCACCACACTCAACTGACCACCGGTGATCCGCTGAGTGCCCAAGGATCCAAAGATCCTCACCACCATGGACGTGATGCACTCGGTCAACAAGTCAACAATGGCTTTGTTATCCTCGATATCTAGGAATAACTAGGAGATCATGTCTCGAGGCCCAAAGGTCCTAGACATCAAGTACCGAGAGAGGGATTGACCTGAGCATGGCCCTGGAGGGCCCATTCTTCTTCTTCTTCGCCAGACTTGTCCTAACAGTAGCAGCTTCCATCACCATCGGCTTGGACTTGCATCAGAGAGGACTCTTTCTCCATGAGGTAATTGGTCCAAGGTATCATGGTATGTGTCATATTTGATCGTTATAACCTTCTTATATATGCATTAGGTTCCTTTCATTTCTGATAACTGCTTGGATCTTACACTAATCCACTTGACCATTGTTGGGGTGATTGATGGGATGACTTAGCAAGCTTGTATTCATGGGTTTTTGTTAGCCACCAAGGGGGATTTGCAGAGCCATCGTCCGTTCCCACCATTCTATCATTTTTCATCTTGTCTCCTGCACATCTATCCCATTCCCCTAGTCCGGCCATTAGGATGACCTTTTGAGGGTTACACTTTGTCTTGTGGGAAGAAGGGGCTAAAGGCCCAGGGGATAAAAGCAGATGGTAAAAAATAAAAGCCATAGGAAATAAAACCTAGAGATGCTTCGCCCATGGATCCCCGAGAAGGCAATAAAAAGCCTCTCGATAAAAAAACTAAAGGGACCCTAAGAAAAATAATAAAACAAGACCTAACCAAGAGGATGGGAGGTCTCATCACGAGCCGGCCCATTATGTTCATAGGTATCCAGTAGTATGACATTGCCACTATCCGGTCACCACGCCAGGGCAGTGACCTTTGGTTGCATGGCCAAGGGAAAGGGGGTCTCATCATGAGCCAGCCTTATCATTTCTGTGAAGATACTAGTGTGTAACACTGTCAGCTCTGATCACCATGCCAAGGCAGTGTCCTCTGGTCAGACCTTGAAGTAAAAAAGAAAGAAAAGCAATAAATGAAAAATAAAGGCAATAAAGGGCTTGGAAAAAATGCATCCATGATGGGTACAACTCGCCTCCTACAAAGGCACCCACAGACAACACCTGCCCTTGGTCTTACTGTGACTAGACATCCCTAGATCATATGACCTCATAAAACATGGCTTGAATGATCTTCTAAGGAAACTTTCCTTCTCTTGTGGGTATTAGCCCAATAGGTTATTCTGTTGGTCTTCTTCAGCTTTGTATACTAGATCTGTGTAATGTCTTTGAGCTCTTAGATGATATGCTAGGGATTTCATGCATGTATTTGATAAGTTTAATGATGAAATATGACTAACATTGCTCTGATCTCCAGGGCTGATGAGCCCATGGAGGGCATAGTCTTTGATGTGTAGGACCATACCCGATGGACAGGTACCAATGGACCGGTACACATGGGGATATGATTAGTTTGGACCTCCATGGGGCTGAAGAGCCCATCAGATGGTTGCTGGGATGGCAGAGGCAGGACAACATTTTGATGAACCATTGCATGAGAAGAAGAAGGACGTCCTTACCAAGGACACTTTGGCAGAGCCTGGCCTAAGGGGGATCACCCACTGCAGATGGGACGATTGCTTTTGATGGACAAGACGTCACCTGAGGCAGCTGGACATTTTCTGGAGCATGTAGCAGTGTGCTGGGATCATTTGGCACGTGTGGCAGCTTGCAGGATCCCTAGAGTGGCCAACGTTATTCTTCCTGGATGCTAAGCTTGCCCAAAAAGGGCCAACGTCTCCCTCAGAGGGGCCTGACGTCTCCTTTTGAGCTCATATTGTGACATTTTTAGCATTTAATGTAAAAAATAGTGTAATATTGTTAGTCAGCCTTGTCGGCTGTTTTAATGACCTATTTTTCTAATTAAAGGTCATTTGGATGATATAAAGAGAGGACGTTGCCTCTCATTTTCACATAACACAACTCACTCTCTTGTGAGAGAATCATTTTTAGTCTTTGTCTTGGGATTTTTGCTCTTGGAAGTGAGGCTCAACTCTTGTGGAGGATCATCTTTGGCATTTTTATGGTGTTTTCTATCATTGGAAGGTTTTACAACTAGGGTTTGATAAGCTCTTCATGATTTGTAAGTGTATTTCTCATGCAAAACTTCTTGAATGAATGGTTGTAGGTTAAATCTCTTGCATTTATTGTTACATTGTTATTATTTTGCTTAATCATTGAAACCCTAGGTATCAAGCACACAAGTAGGTCCTTGCTATATGTCCCCATGATAGAAAACTTGTTTTAGCCATTTATTAAGGAGGATATAGCCTAGTCGTTGCTACACTAATTCCCCTTTTTCTGAGTTAGCTTTTGAACATAAGTTGAAGAAAGAAGATGTCCTAGACCTAATTAATTTTACACCTAGGGTTTTGACTTTTAGGGTTTGAAAGGCCTTGCTCTTGCAACACTTTTCACCCCTAGATTTATGTTTTGAAGCTAGCCATTTTGCCAAAGATTTTTAAGGAAAGAGGGAGGGGCATGAGGCCTTTCTTAAGCAACACCGGAATGAGCCTCCTCCCCTTAGGGTTTTGACTCTAGGGCCCTGCCATTGCAACACCATAGAGCCTAACTCTCCTGTCCTTGAATTTAGATTCTCCCGAGACCTAGCCTTTCCTTCTGACTCCATAATACCCTAAGACACTATTCTAACTCTCTAACATTGAGCTTCTTGTGCCAAAACAACACTTTCAAACTTCTTAAATTTGAAACCCTAACTAACCCTAACGTCTAGCTAACCCTAGATTAATGATGACGTCATGCCTTGTTTGAACTCTAAGTTGATAGAAAACGTTGTGGTTGAGTCATCCATTGATAGACATTGATGTGTTGATGATTTTCATTGGCCTATTTGCAAATCGTTGAGCTCCTTGTCTACCAAACTAACCCTAAAGAAGGCTGACGTCACCTCTAGTAAGTTTGATGCAACACTCTTGTCATATATGAGCATTTGATGATATTTTATGCTAATTCAAAGATTGATTATATACATTGAATACTATATCATTTCCAGTGTTTATTGAGAAGTAATATTATAAGCCATAGTCATTTTTGCAATCATTGACTTCGTCAATAATTACTGCTATTTATGCTCATTAATATTAAATGTTGATAGTCATTGATCTATGAAGTGCTAACCACTATTTGCATGCATTAGTTTTATCGTTGCCTTGTCTCGCAAACAGGTGCCCCTTCTGTGGTTCATCTTCATCTTGACTATCTTCTTGGCAGTAATCTGTGAAAGGGAAAACTTACCTTGATCCTATAACCCTTTGCCTTTCAAAACCCCAGATTGTCAGGGACGTCTCCCTTAGGTTTAGCCACCCTAAATAGAAAGAGCCCCCCATCAAGGTGACAGTGGGTGGGGAAGCTCCTGTTACGCCAGTTTGACCCTTACCTTTCAGCTACTTGACCTAGACTACAAACTGAGCGATAACAGGCCTCAATCCGCACAACCGAATCCGACATAGGGTTCGTCCCAAAACAATGTCAGGTCACAATTGTCTCCACCCTATCCTCCCCTAGAAGATGGGGATCAATGGCCATTACCCTCCCACGGAATGGGATCCCTATCAAAAAGTAGGCTTCCTCTGCCACAGAGAACGTCGTCTGCAACCCCCCCCAACCAAAAAGCACTGCAGATTAGTGTTCCACATCTTGATCAAGAACTAGAGTAGGAACTCCTGCGACCATATCCGAGGACATCCGAAAGACTTGAGCAACCCACAGGCTACCAAGTGTCTACGTACTCCAAGTTTCTCCCTCACAACCTCCCTTAGTCGGTCCTAGTATCACTCTCGCTAGTGGACCGCCATCGTACTGTAGACTCTGTTAATCATATGCATTCACCCAGAAACATATGATCAACCACATCATCCATCAAAAACTCATAAATATAAAAAAATCATACACCCCTTAGGCTACCCACAGTGGGCGACTTTCCCCCATACAGTTGTGCATCTATGTGCGACTGTTCTTCTCATAGCTGCGCACTAATGCACATCTGTCTCTCCCACAACCGCGTATGGGTGCGCACCAATCAATCTGACAGGCGGACATCCAATGCGCACCTGTCTATCCAACCCACACAAACATATGCACGTGTGTTACCTACACAACTGCACATTATGCATGGGTTTTATCAACACACCCCATGCATTCACAATGCATGACTGTATTGAAAAAACATACTTGTACGGGTGTTCCCCCTTTTCCTGCACAATAGTGGGTCCCTACCCTTAAACACCCATGTACATCCATTCGTACAGACCCTACCTAACATCTATCAACTTCACAAAATGTAGGATGATAAGGTCACTAACCTGTCTCTCGCAACTCCCAAATCAGTAGCCTCACGCTCCCGTAATCTTGAAATCACCTCACATATGTCTTTCTAGATCAAAAATAGTGTTGGGTACAAATGAGTTCTTATTGTGGGCCCACCATCCATATATAGGCCCTTTTTTCCAACTTCCACCTTCTATTATAGGAGCCCAGAGCCTCTGTTTTCCGATCCATTCTCAGCTACAAGATCCTGATCTAGCCATCTATACATTCACATTTCCCGGGTTATCATCTACGCTTTTCCCCGGTGGAGCATTTTTCTCACACCACGTTTAGGTATGCATGCTCAATTTCAGTTTTATCGAATATTTTTTATATGTTCTTTATCATCAGATATTGTTCACGTCGGGTTTTTGGGTTTTTATGTATGCAGGTACTTGTTCAACAAGCTTACAACCCCTTTAGTTATATGTATGACACTGGCATGTAGTTACTCCCTTTGTAAACAATTGCATATCTCAGTCACACCCTCTGACATTTACCTTTAGGGTCCCTACATTCGGCTCTGCAGTATCTTTACCTCTGCCACATTTTAGTATTGTCTATCGATATCACTCTCCCCCACATGAGGTTCCCCATTCATAGTTCCTCTTGGAAAATTGACACTCATGCTGATTTCACCCCCTAGGATTGGGAGTCCCAATAGTATGTTGCACTTCCAAGAATGAACCCCATACTTCTTCTCATCATATTGATAACCTTCCTAATGGACTCATGGGTCATATCATCTTACACTTGTTTCTATTGACTGCACCCTCGCAATTTCATTCGCCCTCCATCTCATCCACCATCATTTTTCCCATCTGCAAATTGTCCTCCATCCACTTACCTCACACAGAAACCCACCCATGGCCCCCCCACCCTCCACCAATTCTCTTTCACAAACTTGTGCTCTAAACAGGCCAAGCCATCTTTCACTGGGGCACCCGTTTCTGTATTTGTATACTCAACCCAAATTATTCTTTATTTCTTTGGTAATTGTATAAAGCCCTTGTTTCTAGCATATACATAGATTTTTAGTCGTCATCCTCGATGGCCTTATTTTATCTGGAAAAGAAACCAATGTCGCCCTTGGTTGGGGCATCCATCCTTTTCTCATATCGATATCGTTAACAAACCCCAGGTATCCCAAATCCATGTACCCACGAGCTTTGAGTTTGCCCACTTTGTTAGCCTAGGGTACAGTTTAACCCCATATCTAGTTGTCCCCCTTACGCTAGATCCAGTTTTATAGTTGCTACCAATCATCCCTCAAAACCCCAACCAAGGGAAGTCTTGAGTCCCATAGTGTCTTGACTTCGTCCATGTTACCCTTCAGTACTTGATCTCACTCATTACTCAATAGATTTCAACAAGCCCTTTGCTTCTTGACGTCGAGTCTCCCTTCCTGTCGACATCAACACAATTTCCAGAAGGGTAGCAATATCTTGATTCCCAATACCTTTTCAATGAGGAGTCTCAGACGGAATAGAGAGAGTCATCATCACTTTCTGATTCCGTTGACCCCCATAACATTCGACTTCAACAAACTCTCATGTTATTGTGGGTCTTACTATGAGACCATTGCATTTGTTTCATACCATTCGAAGACCTTTGAAGATGATAGGCTGTCAATGCCTACGATTCATCAACACTTCTTACAATCATCCATTACTCACTTCAGAGCCAATTCACCAGTCAGAACCGTCATCTGTCGTTATCAACCACCCCTAAGGGTGTTGCAGCTATCTACATCATCATCCATCTTCAGTTATAGTCCCACATTTTGGTTTCATGACACGAGCATGGGGCATGCCCATCTCGTTTGTATACAAATTTTATTTTTTCTTCCTAGAGAAAGGTTTGGTTCCCACAATTTTCCCTCTCCCTCCGACAGATCGCTCTTGCAATTCCTCTCTTCACTCTTCCTTACAATGGCACTCTCAACAAAAGAAACATTGATGTATTTCGGCTATACGTATGCTCTTAACCTCACACATTAGGGGGCATCTGTTATCACTGAGAAAGCGTCTACAACATTGCACACAATGGTTGAAGAAAGACATCAATTCCAACAACAATTAGTACACCTACAACATCAAAATCCATCAAAAAGGCACAAAACTATACACTTGGTTCACAAATTAAAGTACACAAATTCACCAAAGGAAGTGCGTGCACCGTGCGCAGGCTAACACAACCCTAAGAGCACATTGTACGCAAGATGCGTGATTGTCTACAAGAAAATTCACACACTTCTCATGAATGGTGCATTTATGAATCTTGTCGGCCTCTCCACCACTTCTAGTCTGACCCCCCACACGATTTGACACTCAAATCTGAGTGAAATCTAGCTTGGAGGCTGGTCAAGGGCTAGGAAGTGCCTTAAAAGGCCCCTTGTTCACACTATGAATCAATTGTATCTTGCCATGAATAAACACTATAAATATTTGCCATGGGTGTGCTAGGAAAAAAAAGAACTTCAAGGTATTGTTATGATGCAAGAATTATTCTTGGAGAATCCTCTTTTCTCTTGGAATCATTCAAACACTATAGCAAGGGCCGTTCCACTCACCTCTTGAGAGCATTGGCATTGTATTTCTTCACCATTGTCACTTGCCATTGCATGAAGAGAAGAGCTCTCAATTAGGGAACTCAAGAGCCCTCCAAGGAGGAAGAGGGGATTCATAATTCTTTGCCTTTCCCTATGATGTTAGCCTATCAATATTTTGATCCATTGGTAGCTATATGATTGTCATTTTTTATTTTTCATGGTTCTAGTTCTTGCAAGCTTCTCTAACATTTATTTCTCTTTGTTTTTAGTTTTACTTCCTTGTTTCATGTGTATTTGGTTATTTAATCAACTCACAAACGTCTATCTTGTTTAGCTGACTTAACTAAGCAGGTAAGTGTTGTGTTTTTGTTCACCCATGTGACAAAACCAACACAACACTTAGTATAAACTCTGTAATTATGTTAGTGAGTAATAATCATAACATGATTTTATAGAACTTTTGGGCTAGTTTCCTTCTATGGTAGCCTCATCACTAGTATCTAGAACTTCTTCTATGATTTATGCTCATGAAAAATAATACAAATGGTTAGCTTCCAAAAAAAAATGCATAAGATAAACAATAATAATGCTCTAAACTGCTTTTCACAAATACAATAAAATATTGAAATATTAATAAATGCATGTCTCATTTTACTTCAGAATATATGGACATAATAACGAATAAGTATTTTTACAAATTGATAAAATACAATAAAATATTTGTATATTAGTAAATGCATGCCTCATTTTACTTCATAATATATGGACACAATAACGAAAAAGCATTTTTACAAATTGATAGTGTATTCATGTTGAAGGCAAAACTAATAGTGAATATGGAGTTAATGCTTACTCATAAATATTAGAAAAATTATTTATAATAAAAATTAGTGAGTCAGACCGATTGGATTATTTTAAGTGTTAATAGTTTTTTATTTATTTTTCTTGAAGAAATAAATTCTCTTCATCTTTTCCCATAGTGAGAAAAATGATAACCTGCAAATTCCTCCTCATTCCCAATTTTTCAAATGGAAAATAACCCAATTTTTCAAATGGAAAATAAGGATAGTAATAACCGTTAGTCATAATTTCCCTCTCTTAACTAGTTTTTGGGATGGAGGATAGTATAACCATTAGCCATAATAGTGGACAATAACTCTGCAAGGATGAATGAGATAGATCCTATAACTTCTTTGGGCATTAACTTTTATCCAAAAAGGCTAGACATTATTTTATAAAGACATTATAAAGACATTACATTTTCAAATAATGTGTATTCAATTTATTTTTTATTTTACTTTAATTAATATTGTTTTTTTATTTTACTTTAACTAATATTGTTTTTTATTTTACTTTAACTAATATTGTGTATGAAAATAAATATGTGGTATTTTCTCATATTTGTGGTGTCTTGAAATTGTTCTTTTTATTATAAAATATCTTCTTCTTTTATTCATCATTGGTTGTGAGGATTTGTCATTCACAACATAAAATCCCATATGCATGTACCTTGATACTCCTCCATAAAATCCCATATGCATGTACCTTGATACTCCTCCCTCTTGTTTATTGTTTATGATGACGTGCATGGAACTTACATATAATGGTAATAGGAAAAAAAGTTATTTTCTAAATAATCCAATCTAAAATTGCATCATTGTTATTTATTTTTCTTTAAAAAAAATTAATTACTTATTTATTCATATTTATATGAAAAATAGAAAAAAAAATTACTTATCTATACATATTCATATGAAAAATACATGTTGATTGGGTATTATGTTGTCTAAAAGAAAACTTATCACAAACTACTAAAAAAGATATATACGTCTTTGAATATGCTTGCTACTTCATCTTAGACTTGGAGGTATAGTATTATAAATTAGAGTTTGAGTTCTATTATCCTTAACATAAACATGGATGTATACATGTGAGTATCAAGATAATTATTAAAGATAAAATTTAACACATGTACTAGAATAGAATGCATCTAAGGATCCGTTCTTGATAACCATGTCCACCACAATTAGGGTTGCTAAAGTACCTATCACAACCTTCGACTAGGCATCTTCCTCTATTATCATTGCTTCAACCTCCTCTACTTCTACTACAATTGAAGTCTTCTTTTGCTCCAACACAACGATCTTTACACCCCAAAATAGGTGTGATAAGGGCACCATACTTAATGTCCAATTGGTCTAGCTTCTATAAATCTTCATTATCCTAGATTTCTTTGTCTTTAATATGATATGCAATGATTTCTTTGACATGCCAAAAAAGATCCATTGTTTTGGTGTATTTTGATTCTCTACTTCTGGACTAATTTGTGTTAGGGATAAGTTTCCCATCCTCCACAACACTCATTGTGAATCTCCTCTTCATCCTTACCCTATTCTCCATAGCTTCCACTTCACCTCTCACCGCCTTTGAGTAACAAGTGTGGTATGAGGCAATAATGATTGCTATTGTGAAAACCTTCTTCCTCTTGAAAGAAGAACATTTTTTCGTCTACCTTCTTCCCTTGTCTTGATAAGGTCTACCTTTGTGCTTGACACCAATATCTCTCATCTTCCCCATATCTAGGCCTTTATAGCTAACGTCGTCTTGTTGTAATCCATGTATCTTGTCAGCGTTCACCTTGACATTTACAAACCTCCAATGCCACCAATTTTCCAAATAACTACCATCCATCCACACCTCTAATCTCGTATTCCTTCTCCACCAAGTCATTGCAAGGACTTAGTTCTTATGATTTCTCCAATTCACCATCATAGTGTTAATGCCATTTGTGGGAGGTCACTCTCCATAATCTATTATAATTAACAAGGTAATAGTTGATAAAACCATTTACAATAAGTAAAAGTAACCATCAATGCAAAGATACCCATAACCATCTAACTTTATTTTAATCTTATACTCTCCTCTCTAACCAATAGCCATGCCAAAATTGGGTCCCTACTATCATTCCCTCTCCCAACACCCCATCCAAGAAATTATTTATCTTAGTTATATTGACTAAACGATTATCCCATCTATATGACCGTTTAACTACATATCCACATACATGATTATTCTACCAAAATATTATTCCCAATTTTTAATACCTCTCCATATTTGATAAACCCAAATATAAAATAAATATTTTAATACTAATATTCACAAGCATATAAATACCAGGGAAGAAGAAATCAAAAGATAGCTCCTAAACTCCACCATGTACGTTTCAAGAAAATATCTCCATCTATCATATGCCATCTCACTGTAAAATTTACCATCAAAGTCATTGGTCTTCAGGAAATGTTCTTATTTATTTGCTTGTTACGAAAATACCATACCAATGACAAATGTCAGTACGTATCAAAAGACCTTGAAGTGCAAGTACACACAAAAAACCTGGGAGAGGCACTTACATTCCATTGAATATGCAGAAAATACACGACCCCCATAATCTTCAACACTGATATATACCCACCCACAATAACCCGCTTTCTGTTCTATCTTCTAAGACTGTTTATGCATCTCCGCTTATAGAGTTATTTCCAGAATATGAATGCAACTATGTTCTAATGAATAAATGCAGGCAGATCGGCCTTGTAAATAGACACAGTGACAGTGGATGGCAGCGACAGTGGATCCACACTGCACTTATGCTCTTCAGTCTCCAGCTCCTCTGGGTGGCTTCTCAGATAAGTGAAAAAATCGGAAGCTCCAGCAAATCCCATAGCACTACTGTTTGCCACAATGCCAGTCCCTTTTCCCAGCATTCCTCTCTCCTTCAGAAGAAGAAAATCTGATAAATAACACTGATTGGAGTGATCCATGAATATGAATTCAAGGTATGGAACTCTTTCTTCCTCTAAAAATCCATCCAGTTCTTCCAATTTGCCAGCCAGTGTTCCTTCCATCACCTTCACCTTCAATGACAGCCCTGACAACAAATCGAAAAGAAACTTATAAGTTTATCATCCACTGCAATACATAATCATTTTCGTATTGCTATCTATAGGAAACATGATCTAAGGAAGGTTTTGAATTGATTTATTGATTTCACGGAGGATTACATTAAATATTTTTCGTCTGGATTGAAGTCGAATAAGTTTGACTAAAGTCTAAAACTTGCGGTGTTCTATGGGTTTTAAAGCATGTTATGGATAGTCTGTGATGAACGAAAATGTATATGTAACAGCTCAGAACTCCCATGAATACAATTGAATTTGATTTAAGTTTATCTATGTTAAGTTATTAGCGATTGTCAAATGGCTCTATTTGCAATTACTTAAATACGATATGTTTTGAATGGATTGGTTCCAATTTAACACAGAGGTCTTATCTGATCCAATAACTCTCACTAAAGTCTGCATACTGTACTATAAATTCATTCGTAGTTGTAGTTGTTGTAAGTTAACTAATTAAAACTATGCTGTTTTCGTTTATTCAAACATATCAGCTAGTGTGAAATGGCTTATAATATGGCATCAAAAACTTTTTGAGTGATTGGACTTTCAGAGCCTTTTCACACTATTTAACAGTATTACTTAATTTAACAGTATTTTTTAATTGCAGATTCTGTGTATTCAATGGACACTGAGTAAAGTTAATGGAAGT